>JAAGKR010008119.1:0-33010 GCA_011419295.1 Clarias macrocephalus | reverse complement strand
CCCCCCCCCCCCCAGCCCGTATGGCCGAAGCAGCTGCTATGACCTCATGCTCACTGTGCTGCTGGAATTCTGCACTGTTTGCACATCCAATTTGTCTCTGTACTTTTGTCTGTGTGAAAGTGCCAGCACACGAGATCCACATGTATGTGCTTGCTTGTTTGCCAAGATACAATCCAATCCAATACCATTGTCTTCTGGATCAAGAACTATAATATTCTGAAGCACATTTTGCACAGTAGTTTAATGAATCTCAAGAAATAGTTCCCCGCCACTGCATACATTTTATTTATTTTGAATTTCCGTCACACACGAGGGAAAGGACCACAGAGCTTGCTCTGACCCTTGACATTTACCAACTTCCATTTCCTTTACAGCTAAAGGGGAGCAGAATGTGCCTGAGGTCTGTGGTAAAGCAGCTGCTGTAGGAAACTCCAGGTGAGTACGGTGCAGTTTTGGTCAGAGACAGGAGTTACCCTACAGCCCTAACGCTGCTGCCACACCAAACCTTCTCTGTTTGTGTGTGCACGGTTGCGTTTGGTTTAACCAAGAACAGCCAAAATGGCGCTGGACTACAGAAGTGGATAACATTGAACATTCAGTGCGTCCACTGAAACGGTCTACATTTTTGTTAAGAATGACTTCTTGTTTAATGTCCTTGAGATTTGAACCCTATAGTTATAGCATGTCTGTTGCCTTTGCAGTGTGGAGCAGCATGCAGAAACCACAGCGCTCAAAAAAGCTTGCAGTCCTGATTTGGGTAGCACAGCAGGTAAAAATAAAAATAAAAACTTTTTGTTTCCAACAAAGTCATTTAACTTAAAAGGCTTTTTAATGTTATTTAAATTTCCATTGCACAAACACAGCTGTATCTGACTTTAATCTCCTCTCCCTTTGTCTTGCTTTATAGGCCTTACTCCACCAGCCACACCTCCTCACCAGATGTGGAAGCCTCTGGCACCAGTTGCTTTATTAGGAAAACCAAACAAGTCAGATGTAGCCAAATCAACGCTGACTAAGACCATACGAATAGACCCATTGCCTTTGCCTGCAACCAAGCTCCAGAGCAAGCCCCAGACTCTTGGAAAAGTCCAGCCTTTTTCTCTAGACCACGATTATTGTCTCCATTCAAAGGAGCCTTCCCAGAATGAGCAACAATTAAGCATTATCTTAAATTCTGATAAGACGCCGTGTGCAAACAGCAAGGCATTTGTGCAGACTGAATCTAAACTCCCTTCAAATAAGACAATTACAGAAAGCTTTCAAGAAAATGTCAAATCTCAGCCCCTTGTGTGTGTGGGTAAGACAGAGAGGGAGTCCTTGACCAGTACTCCCGGCATCGTAACTCCCGATGCTTCTCCAGAAAGGCTGGCTTCTGAGGGATGTCGGGGATATTCTGAACGTTCCCCCAGCCCATGCCACCAGAAGAGAGGCCGCACACAGAGGAAATACAGAGCTCGGTTACCTAGCAGGTCTAGATCGACATCAAGCAGCTCTGGATCCTCTGGATCACGCTCACCTCCCAGGAAAAGGTTTGTTGTTTTATGTGTTGTTCATCATGTGTTGATTTAAATGAATTCTTGGAATTATGGATTCAAGCTACCCATATCTCCATTGCATGGAGTATTACTTCGTCTTGAACTCAATATTTTTCTCTTTGCATAGGTATAGGTCTCGCAGCACTTCCAGATCTCCTCCAAGATATCGCACCCGTTCACGCTCATCATCTCCTCGCCAGCGCAGACACTCGTATTCCAGCGCCAGCTCTGATTCTTGGAGCCGCAGCCGTTCTCGGTCCCGATCACATTCTCGGTCTCCCTCTCGCAGATCATACCACTGGGACACTCGTCGCAGGTAAGAATTGTTGTCTGTGTTATGGATTTCCTCCTAAAACTGTTTCTTTGGTGGTACAATCGAAGACAGGGAAGACTACATACAAGTTTATCATTTTTTACAAATATTTTTAATACTACACATAAATAGCAGCTCACATTCACTCATATTAAAATATGCAAAATGTATGAACTTTATTATTTGAAGTCAGTGTACAATTTTTCCCCCCTTTTTGTAGCCCTAACCATAGAACTAACTACTGCTATGATGTTAAGCATCATAATGAAGAAATTAGAAGATGCAAGGAGAAGGCTATTGTGAGTATGACTGAATTTAACAACAGGAAGTGAATATAACTGATACTAAACATGCAGAATCTTCATGAAAAATCCTTTGCTGATTTTAGGAGGAGCGTAGAGTAGTTTACGTTGGTCGCATTCATGGAAGCATGACCCGTAAGGAGCTGAGGGAGCGTTTCTCGTACTTCGGGGAGGTTGAGGAATGCACTGTACACTTTAGAGAGCATGGGTGAGTCAAAATAGCAATTTGTATTCCTTGATGAAAAATACATGCCTCAATAATAAATGTCAATAATTTTGTGTATTCATGTCAATTGTCAAGAATTGTAATAAGCATTCTTTTCATTGTAGAGATAACTATGGATTTGTCACGTACTACAACAAAAAAGATGCATTTAATGCTATAGAGAATGGAAGCAAGCTGCGGCAGCCCAATGAGCTTCCTTTCGACCTGTGCTTTGGAGGCAGGAGACAGTTTTGTAGGACTAGTTATGCTGATCTAGGTGAGTGTTTATTCTTTTTGCAAAACTTTTATTCACACACATCATGATCATGCTGTATTTAGATATTCATACAGACCCTTGATCATAATTGAGGTTGGTCCTAGATTATAATGTATAGGAATAGATAGAATCATTTTAAAGATTTTAATCATAATGATATGAATGAAATCGGCCATCCCCCTAATTCACTGTAAAGAGATTAGGTTTTTTTTTGGTAGTGTCATCCCTTTTAAACCTTTTGTTTACATGAAACACCATTTAGTTAATGATTTTTGAGCTGTACCGAGTATATGGTAGTGTGAGCCTTGCCATATTCCATTAGATTTCCGAAATTAAGCTTGCATTACATATTTCTGGAATTGCAGAATCCTTACAAATAAGATGCTCTTTTTTCTTTCAGATTCCAATTGTGGCTTTGATCCAGCCCCAACGAAAACCAGGGTTAGTGCACTAGACTTTGACACTTTACTTAAGCAAGCTCAGAAAAACTTGAAAAGGTAACACTTGAGGGGGAAAAGAGTAAGACTGAAATCATATCATGTATTACCTCAGTGCTATGCACAAACCTTCAAAGTGCTGCCATTTAGTTATTGTAATTTTCTTTCTTATTTGTGTTTCTTCAAGTTTACACCTTCTATTGAAGTGAAGATTTGTATGAAAAGTAAAAGGAAAAAAATGGAATAACATAAAAGTATATAATGTCATGATTTTTTAATGAAGAATTTATTTAAATGTTTAAACTAAAATGTTGGATGCATTTTAAGAATTACGTTGAACAGTTGACCCAATGCTGAGAGGATGGATTTACATTGCTGAAAATGTAGCTCACTCCAAATAAACCCATACAAGAACTTTGATGTGCATTTATTTATTAATGTTTTTGCATTGCGCTGTCTAAATCTTGTACTGTCAAACAGTTTGTAGTGTTTGGCTAATTAGTCTAACTAGAAATGTCAAGGGCTATGCAGAAACCACCTGATACAGTGCAGGGGATACTGTAAAGGTGAGATTTTGAATGTGATGCATTTTCATGAAATAGTGGGTACAAGAAAATCCACTGTGCTGCACTTTTTCCCCACCTGATTCCATGGTCCAGCTAATAAACAAGTAACTCAAATCCCTCCAATACAAAAGAGAAATATACTGATGTGTACATACAACCCCTGTAACAACAAATCTAGAATTACCAGATTTGTAGGAGGTTCACATAGCTTGTTAAATCTGTTTATTTATTTATTTATATTTTATAGGTCAACATCTTCCTGAAACATACAACAAAAATAATTTTAAATAATGGAAAAAGATCAAATAGAAAATATTGAATCACCATAATTTTGAGAATTTGGAAATTTCCTTGTAATTTGAGGGTGGCAAAAAATGTTGGTTGTCCCAAACATTTTCTAAAATTTGATGCAAGGATAAACAAGATGGGAAGGTTATGAAAGGGTAAGCCAAGGCAGACAATAAAGTGTCAGGATGGCAAACTCAAAGCAGCAAAGAAAATACACAAGGAAAAATGGGTAACAACAGGAGTCAATGTTTGTGACACAACCATAAGCTAAATGAAAAGGGATTTGCACACAGAAACCCAAGAAGAAAGCAAGGTTACAGTGTATTGAAGAAAAGCAATCGGAGTGTGTGGATGATTTAGATAAGTGATGTTCGGTCATGAATCACAACTCTGCTTTGGCCAAGGATATGATCCTGGAATGTTGTTCTGGTGCCATTCTAATGAAACTTGCACTACCAAACAAAAAATAAAAAAAGTTTCACACTAATTTTTTGCACAGCATTTAAAAGTTGGAGCATCAAAAATTGCATTCTGTTTTTTTTTTTTAAGCCAACATCTTGTTTTGATAGTACTTAGTGATCTGACTCTCATATTTTTTATATTGCTTCACAAATAATTGGTTTTTATTATGGCCACACATCTCACATCTGTTTAGTACCAATCCTGAGTTCTAGACATGGTTAAGGAAATATTCCAAAGTAATTGGACAGTTGCTTGATCTGCAGTTTCGTGGCCAGGTGTACCCTAGTTCTTATTTATTTCTTGACCGGTGTAATGTGAGAAAAGGTCTGGGCTATGGTTTGGATCTTCCCTATCTTAGCCTAAAAAGTCCTAGCTGAGAGTCCTAGACTAAGAGTGATTTAGGAAACTTCTCAGAGCAGCTCTGAGGAAGGAAAGTACAAAAACCTTTATCCTGCTAAGGAGGTATGCTTGACCCCATTGGTAGGGGAGAGCAGTGTTTACTTTTAGCTTTACGTTCAGTGTTTGGAGAATTTTTTTTCTTTCCGCCATTTTGTCCTATGCTATAGAAACTCTTAAGCCTCTTAAGAGCCCTCCTCTCTACTCTTAACATTTTTTACCTTAGGAGCTATTTTTAGGGCTAATATGTTGCGTGAATCATTTTCATCTTTACTAAAACTTAGTCTTAAATTCAAGTGGAAATTTTCATAATTCTAAGAATTTTCTTAGAAATTCTTTGGTAAATTAAATTGGTAAATTCTTAAAAAGAAGAAATCACATCAGGAGAGTGGATCAGGGAGAGATCAGCACCAAAAGGCCAAAACACCACAGAAGACAACTAAAGTAGTTGAAGAAAATCCCCTTCATGATAGCTAACCAAATTAGGAAAACTTTTTTTTTTACTTCCCACTTCAGGTCTGTGTGCATGTTCTCAGTGCATGATTTCCCCGTGCTTGGTGGGTTTTTTCCTTCTTCCACCAATCCAAAGACATGTCCATCCATCATGTACCCCGCCTTGTTCCCAAAGTCTAGGGTGTACCCCACCTCGTGCCCTAAGTCTCCTGGGAAGGGCTGCAGTTCCCCCACTGACCCTATGTACAGGATAAAGCGGCATAGATGAGATCGAGTGAGTGAGACAAAAACGAAGACAGAAACACCTATACGCAAGAAGCATCTAAAGGCAGCTAAAGTAAAGGCCTTGCAAAGCAATTTAAAGGTGAAAACTCAAAACATTTGGTGATGTCGATGTGTACAAGGTTTCAGGCAGTCACTGACAGGAAAGGATTTGCAACTAAGTATTATAAATAATCCTTAGTTTTCTTATTAGTTTGTCCAAACATTTTTCAACCTCTTAAAAGGAATGGACTGGAAATGTTAAACTACTTGGATTCAAGTTAAAAGTCCACATTTCAATTACATTTTACTTGCTTCATTTAGAATCCATTGTGCACAGAAGCTAAATAAATAAATAAAGTTGACTCACTGTGTTGTATAAGGTAATCACAAGCTTTTATTAACATTTTGCATTTGACTTGAGCTACTCACACACCTTTTATACTGCATACAGGAGGAAGGACTTCTTTTACATTTAAAGCACATCACTCACCCTGATTTATATTTTCAGAATCCATCAGTTAATTAATTAGCAGCAATGAATGCATAAGTAATTTATACTAAAAAGGCATTAATTGCCAACTGAATCCCATACTTATTTTCGTTTTCAAAATACCCCAATTTTCCCCCTGAGACTTTTATGAATGCGCAGAGACGTGAACAGATATGCACAGAAGTAATGTACACAGTTCAGTTTCCGGTTTGAACAATTTCTCTAAACTTTATTATTCATAGCGACACAATTGTGTTACATTTTAAATAAATATACATATATTTTTAGTCATTTGTTTTAATAGCCTACGAATGTAGTGCTTGTCACCTTCGAACGTCTTTGATAAAGCTTTCTGTTTTTGACGATGGTTTAAACCGGCTGTGACTGGTTCGAACTGGTCCAGGGAGTTTGCGCAGTGAGTGTAAACAGGAAGAGGAAAAAATAGTCTGTTCAGGGACGAGACGTGAGACTTAATAGGTTGCGACTGATTTTTAGTAAATAACTTGTAGCACGAAAATATCCGCGACGAAGTATGCGTGTTATAGCAGAGCATTGGCAACAGCGTGTGTAAGAAGAAAGAGCTAACTAATGTTAGCGATCAGTCCGCAGCTCTGACAGGAATTTGACGCTGTTGTACATCTCGTTAGCAGACTGCCTGCATAAACCGTTGCATGAGTAAGAAAGGCAAACGTATTACTTAAAAGGTACTTTATAACTAAAGTATAAATATAGTGTTATAACTAAGTAGATAAATACGCTTTATTTCAATCCGTGTCTTCCGAGTCGACGCCATGGCCCACTAACGTAATATCTAGCTACTAGCTAAGTTAGCCACTTCTCAGAAAGAGGAACGCCTTTGACCGTTTAAAACTACATTACGTGCTTCTGGAAATGGTGGAGAAAGATAAAATTGCGGAATTGTCCCAGTCGGACACAGAGTCTTGTCCGGGAGGGACAGAGGTCGATGTGGTGGATGTCCAGAGCTCAGGAGAAGAACACAGTGCTGTGGCTGAGAGAACAGGCCGCAGAAAATTCATCAGCGGTGTTGTTGAGGGTGAGTTAACGGGCTTCTGTAGCTCCATGGTTTACGTTATTGGCATTTGACAGACGCCCTTATCCAGAGCGATTTACGGGTTTTCATACATTAACCATGTGAGACAGTAGCGTAGTGGTTCGCACTGTCGCCTTACACCTCCAGGGTGTACATGGAGTTTGCATGTTCTCCCCGTGCTTGGTGGGTTTCCTCCTACAGTCCAAATTAATGCAGATTAGTCTAATTGGTGTTCCCAAATTGCCCGCAGTGTGTGTGTGTGTCCTGAATTGGATTGGCACCCCGTCCAGGTCTCCTGGCATAGTCTCCAGGCCCCCTGCGACCCTGTATACAGGATAAAATGGTATAACGATGAGTAAGTATACATCTGAGCAATTTAGGATTAAGGGACTTGCTCAAGAGCCCAAGAGGCTTTGGGGTTTTAACCTGGAACATCCTAAATCGTAGTCCAATGCCTTAACCAATGAACTGTCCAGAGAGCTGACACTAAGTTATAGTTTCTTGTTGAGCATGCTTGCGTAAATGAGGACTTGCATCAGAACAGGACAGATGCATTAATGTGCGTTGAGCATACAGTGTTGGTGTTATGAGATGTGGGAAATTTTTTTACCAGTACTCTTAACATGTTTTCGAGATTGGAATGTGTGTCACGATTTCCCGTTGCCTGTTTTTACTAGGCTTTTATGGTCGGCCATGGACAATGGAACAAAGAAAAGAACTATTTAGGAGGTACTGGGTCCATTCACTATTGCAAATACAAATAACATATACTTGATAGTAATAATATAGTTTGAGCATTAATGTAATGTATATTACTCTTTTCCTATTTTCCAGACAACAGAAATGGGGATTGAACACCTATCTTTATGCACCTAAAGATGACTACAAACATAGGATGTTCTGGAGAGAGATGTACTCTGTGGAAGAAGCAGGTAAAGTCTGGATTATGTTGGAGTTTACGGTGTTACCCAAGAATCTTGCCTAAAACATAAGTGATTTTGCTGTTAAATTGTTTAATTACAATGCTGTTACATTTTTGTCATCTTTCCTTTAAAGAACAACTTATGACACTGATAAGTTCTGCAAAAGAGCATGGAATTGAGTTCATCTATGCAATTTCACCTGGCCTGGATATAACATTCTCAAACCAGAAGGAGGTTTCTACACTGAAAAGAAAGTTAGACCAAGTAATGCCGGTTTATTCCATTTTGAATTCAATAAATTTGTATTTATAGCATAAGCATTTTCCTCCCTTTAACTAATTCTTCATTGTTTATACAGGTCTCTCATTTTGGGTGCAAGTGCTTTGCTCTACTTTTTGATGACATTGATCACAACATGTGTCCAGCCGACAAAGAAGTGTTTAGCTCCTTTGCACATGCACAAGTTTCTATTACCAATGAGATCTACCAGTATCTGGGAGAGCCAGAAACGTTTTTATTTTGCCCCACAGGTAAAGTAAATGTCATTGTTTTGTTTTATTTTTTATTGGACTGCAAAACAGCTCTTTTGTTATCACTTTTTTTATGTAACTTTTTTATTTTGCTTTTTTCAGAATACTGTGGAACGTTTTGTTACCCAAACGTGGCTCAGTCTCCTTACCTGCGTACAGTTGGTGAAAAGCTGCTGCCTGGAATTGACATTTTGTGGACAGGTATGATTTCAACTGATAATTTATATATACATGTAATACTGGAAAGGTTTATATTTAAATGTTAACCCGCAAAGTTTGTTTCTTTTAAGGTCCAAAAGTAGTTTCTAAAGATATAACGGTAGAGTCTATTGAAGAGGTGACAAAGATCCTGAGGAGGCCTCCTGTCATCTGGGATAATATTCATGCCAATGACTATGATCAGAAGCGGTTGTTCCTCGGTCCTTATAAAGGCAGGTCCACAGAACTGATCCCTCGGCTAAAAGGAGTCCTCACCAACCCCAACTGCGAGTTTGAGACTAACTTTGTGGCAATCCACACATTAGCAACATGGTATAAGTCTAATATGAATGGCGTGAGAAAGGATGTTGTCATGAGTAAGTATCAGTATTATTAAGTAATTTGATTAATAATTGAGATTGCTGTATTATCTGATTGATATTGGGTTGGGGTTTGTCTGATTTCTTGTTATGTAAAATATTAAATACTCATAGGTATAATTTATAGTAAAGATTGCTTTGCTGGTGTTAAAGAAAACAGTGGACAGCTCAAGGGTTCAGTTTTAGCTGTGTGGTCTTTCATTACATGACCAGTATTACTGGGTAGTTTGGATATTAAAACTAGCAGATTATGAACATTGTACAGGTTTTAATCACAGGCCATCAGTTTGCAAAGAATAAAAGAAATGGTTACTTTGGATTTATTTACCTATATGTGTAATATTTGTATTAATTTACTATATATTAAATTAGCTATTTTTGAGGGCCGTTCCTTTATTGTAAATTTGTAAATGCACTCATCTGTTTATTTAAAGTAAGTCTATTTAAAGTAAATATGCACATTCTCTATTTTTTATGTCCTTTCTCAGCGGACAGTGAAGACAGCACAGTGTCCATTCAGATAAAGTTGGAGAATGAGGGAAGTGATGAGGAGCTGGAGACAGACATTCTTTACAGTCCACAAATTGCCCTAAAGCTAGCTCTTACTGACTGGCTCAACGAGTTTGGAGTGCCTCATCAGTACAATAGTAATTGCCATTATTTGCTAATAGTTAAATTTATCCTAAATTAATGATTGTCCTGTGAACTGTAAATATATTGCTCACTCCACTTATTCTTGCAGGTCGTCAGGGAGCTCACAGTGGCCCGAAGAGTGCCTCCATCGATGTGCCCTCAATGACTGTCCCCAGTCTCGGATCCTCCACTATAGTAACCACAGTTTTTCAGCAGCCCATCATGAGCCCCACTGCTCCCCTCAGTGAGGAGCCACAAACACTGCACAAAGAGGAGGAGGAAGTAGAGGTGGAAGTAGAGAAGAAGGATTCAGATGAGGAGCCCATGGAGATGGTGTTAGAGAAACAAGACGAAGTAGAGGATGCCAAAAATGTCAACCAGATTCTCACAAAAATTGTTAAAGCTGCAATGACTGAAGAGCTCAAACCCATGGACACTGATAAGGAGAGTATATCAAAGCCTCCTGAGATCTCCGTTCAGGAGGACTCCAGCAGTGACATTGCACCCATGCAGACTGATGAGCAGCTCAATAAAGAAATGTTTGTTCCAGGACCCTGTGAGAAACCGCTGTTCACAGCTGAGGCACTCACACTGGAGGACCTGTCTCTGCTGGCAGAACTGTTCTACTTGCCATATGAGCATGGTCCTAAAGCAGTGCAGATGCTCAAAGAGTTCAACTGGCTCAGGGCTAACACCAGCATTGTTAGTGTAAACTCCAAATGCAAGGACTCAGAGAAAGTAAGTGTTGCAGTAAATTGTACTTTGTTTTTTGCTTTTTATAACGTAATCCCTGTCAACTCTTGTCAACATTTAAAATACACATAACTGTACATTTCATAATTTGATGTCAAATTCAATAAAAAAATGTAATTAATAATTAACACGTACTTACTTTACATATTATTTCAGTAACCTGTCATTCTTTTGAAATAATTTGTGCATTGGTCCACATTCTTAACCATTCCATTCTCTGAACATAATTATTGTATCATGTTAAGGGAAATGGCATATAGCAAGGAACTACAGTGCATCAAAATGGAGGAAATGCAGCCTGTGTTCTGACCACTTGGTGGTGCTTTTTTAAAAAAAAAACAAAAAGGTCTCTTTGCAGCAAGTGGTTGTTCTTTTTGTAGCAATTAATATTGATTTGTGCTTCTGTCAGGTGGCTGAGTGGCACGCCAGAGCAGAAAATTTCGAGGAGATGTGTTGTGCCGTCATGCAGATGTTCACCAGACTCTCCAACTCGGCCAATCGAACCATTTTGTATGATTTGTATTCCTATATTTGGGATATAAAGAGTATCATCTCTATGGTGAAATCATTTGTCCAGTGGTTAGGTAGGTATGACCACTCCTTTTTTTTTTCTTTTTTTTTTCTTTTTTTTTCTTAAATGACATTGATGGGGATCATCGTATATTAAGATCACAAGCATATGTAAACTGAGTTTAGCTTCCATGTTGTGAAGTTCACTTTAGATTTATAATTTTTTTGTTTAAGATTTAATATAGACAAGGAATTTCCACAGAAAATATAAAAATATTCTTGGAATTAATAAGGTGATTATTATATTATTCTCAGTTTGTTAGTTTATGGGACACAAATTATATATTTTTTCAAATTTTATGCATCGTCATCAATTTTATTAGGTAAGAAAATTTATTTGGAAAAAGTAACCTTTAGATAGGTTTGTATGACTATGTTGCTTCCCTTTTTCCCTCCATTTTTCACTGTTTTGTGAATACTGTTTTCTCCAATGACTGAATGCTGTCTTCAGTGCTAGGCGTTTCTTTCCAATTGTGTGCAAAAAAAACAAAAAAAAAATAGGTGAACCTTAATTGGCCTACTTGGTTAAATACAGAGATTCCATGTTATTTGGCCATGGTTTGAGTTGCCAGTATAGGTCCTGCTGCTTGCTGTGTGTCCAGGATGATTGAGGGTTAACTCAGCAACCCCTGCTAGCATTTTTTGATCAAGGGCCTGATCGTGATGGAAAGTTGATCCTTTATGCCCTAGCGCGCCGCGCATGCGAGCTTGGAACGCAAAACAGGTGTATAAGGCTATTCTGGTGCAATTTTCATTTACTGTAATAATAATAATAATAACATGGAATCATTGGCACGCAATCAGTACAATGTAATGTGTACACAAAACTGATGAATGCTTTACTCTAACTGTACTGATCTATGCTGGGACAGTACACTTTTCCAAGTGTTCTGCAATACCTAATACTCTGTTTAAAGATTTGATTTAAAGAGAAAATATATAACTTTTTTAATGTATAGCTTTTTTTTGTCGGTTCTTTTGGGAACCATGAGAACTGTAATTGATATGATCTATCTGAATTATGAATCTGTATGGTTAGAGTACTGGATTTTGTTCCAATTGTTTGTATTTGTAAAAACAAGGTGATTGATTAATTATAGCACCAGCATGGCCTGGGTTACCTTGGTAACCACATTTCATTCACAGGTTTCTGTCCAGCTATATGACAAAACAACACAGCAGGCAGCAACCAAAAACTGGTCAAGCCTCATCTTGGTCTATAAGAATGGAGGAAACAAGCAAGTTAATATATGCTACTGTTCAAAAGATGTCTTGAGACAATGTGAAACAAATTAATTTCTTAACAAAAACAGATTCCGTATAAAAAATAAAAAATAAATCCATTTGTAGCTACAGATCTTTCCATGTGTGGTGTAAGAGCTTGTCTTTTCGACATGTTTCTCAGCTTTTCTGATAATCCAGGCAAATGAAGTATGCCTGCAATCCTACCTTATCTTTATCACCTCTGTTTCATTGGTCTAAAGCAGTGCAGATGGCAATCAGTCAGCACCTCACTGCTGTTGTACTAAAATTACTTACTAACGAGCTCTTCTATTGTCTTTTCCCTTCTTATTATGTACAGATGGAAGAATCCTCAGCACGAGTTTCTACTGCTATTGGATCGACAGTGGACTATGTATGCACTGTGTTAGAGTTTTTTGGGGGGGCCGGGGGGGAGCTTTTATTTTCTTATGTATGGTTCATCTGTTAGGTAACATTTCCATATGTTTTAGAAAAAGAAGGATTTTGAATGAAGTCACATTTGCGCAGCGATAGTTGCAGGTATAAGTGTTAACCCCCAATTTTTTTCTGGCAGGTCTAACATCGTTTGTTTCTGTCAGTAGGCCTGATTGAGATGGCTTCATGACCAGCCATGAAGTACCACCTTAGGGGAAACATTGTGTTCCTGGCTTCATTATTTAATTTAATGTGAAGTTGTATTTTTTTATGTATTGTGTGTACTAATTAACAACATTTTGATCAGCTGAATTCCCCTCAGATGGTGCACATTTGTGCTGTGTCCTGCCATTTCTTCAGAGGATGTGCGCTTAAGTATTTGGATGAAATCCAGGTTAAATGGGAGCCTATTGTCTCCTGTGTACTTGCTGCATTTGTCTTGTTACATGACTCTGAGTATCACTTTCCTTTCATTATGGTCAATAAACATCAATAATAATCAAATAATCAAAATGGGATAAAGGGATAAGCCTTAGTCATTAAAATTTATCACAGTCAGGGATTCGCTCTTTCAGCAGGTTTGCTTCCCTTTAAAGGGGGTCTGCTTGTGTAATAACTTGGGCTCTATGTCTAAATTGCTTGAGTGACGAACAGTACTTGTCAGTCATGTGACAAGGCAGATTAAATGTGACTTCAGATGAGTTGTAGAATTCAGAGGGGCTTCAACAGCTGAAGTTTAATTAATTACTAGCAAGCCACTGATGTAGAACTAACAAAATCTTGAAACAGACTGCCGTTAACTAGAGGGGCAGCTTATTAGACATCACCTGCTAAATGCTTTCTTTCAGCATTATTTTAAATTAATATTTTTTTAGCAAATGAATGTTAGGTAAAAAAAAAAAAAATCCCAACTTAATTGTGAACACCAGTTACTCCGTTTAACAGCCTGTGATTTTAAGGCCTATCCTGCAGCACAGATCATGAATCCTTTGATGATTTGGCATTGCATATGATTGTTCCATCAGCCATTGTCCCGTTATCAATCTAAGCTTTAGCTGCTTGAGCCCAAAAGACCCAGGATTAAAGTGTTTTGTTTATATTTTGATATAATACATCATTTTAGTGCGCAAAAGTATTACCATTTACTTTTCAATGGAGTGATATGGAAATAGGCACCACTATACCCCATACCCCCTTCCTCCTCATTTTGGCAGAAAGCCCCCTCACATAACATTCTCCGCTTGGATCTGATCTCAACAGGGTGTCGTAGTCAATCCTCAGCACAGTTCTTAAGTGGAGACCAAGAGCCCTGGGCCTTTAGGGGCGGTCTAGCGGGAGAGTTCCAGGTATCCTATATTGAATTCAAAGCCAAATGTTAAAAAGGAGTATTATTTTCAATTTTGTTTCTGGTGTGCTTGCACAATGTTAAGGATTGGTCTGTTGAAGGTAAGCTGATAGCTACAACAAAATAAGTCCTAAAAATCTATTATGCTTGATCAGCAAAATTGTGAATTTATGCTGAACTGCATTATAAAAGGAATATGAATAGCTTCACATAAAGTTTTTAAGATGATTAGTGTCTTCTAACGCAACCTAAATTTGGGTTTCTTTCAGCAACTGTCCAAAAGAGATGCGGCTTTTCCCCCTATGCGCTTGCGACTGCGCAGCATGGTTAGGGATTATTTTGATGACACCTTATTCCTTTACAGGAAGCTCAAATATTATCCACTGCGCCTGCATCTGAAATACCGCGCTCAGGTTTGCGCCTGCGAGTTCGCCTGCGAAAAGCTCCATGAGCAAATCTAATATTTTAATATAAATTTTAAAAGTTAATAATTTTACAGTGATTTTATAGTTATAGCATGGAGTATAAGTTATGTTTTGAACTGATATTTGGTCATGGAGTTTTTGCTTGATGTGTGCCCACATCATTTTCTCTACAGGAAATGCGCAGCGAAAATTTGCGAAGCCTTGCTGTGGGAAGGGGGCATCTCCTTTAGCCAGTTAAGCCTTTCTCAGACCAAGCCTGCAGCCAGATGTTCCCTTGTGTATTTGTTTTTGGTTTCTTTCAAAAACATATGAAAAATGCAAAGAAAGGTTTTTAACTTAGTTATGCTGTTTACCTGCTCTTGCTGATTACTGACCAACCAAAAGAGCCAGTAAGATCCCATTTTAAAGCATTTCTATCAGGCCAGCATTTGTTTATGTGGTGCGCTCTTAGGTGTCAGGTTGGTTCAGCAGGGGCAGAGGAACTCAGAAGTCTAAGTCTGATTAAAAAGCTGCTCAGTCAAGCACTTAAAACTGGTCATGTACTAAATGTTTTTGCATTGGTCTTCACAGCGACTCTTGCCAATAGATGGGGCAAACGACCTTTTCTTTCAGCCACCACCGTCATTGCCAACTTCCAAAATCTATTCCATAAGGCCTTACTTTCCTAAAGATGAGGTAAGTGTTGAATTTGTACCTTTTATATGACAAGATTTTTAACAAGTAGTTTCTATTCACAGTCCATGGTTGAAATGTGTATTTACTCACTCACTCACTCACTCACTCATCATCTATACCGCTTAATCCTGTATTCAGGGTCACATGGCAGGGTACACCCTGGACAGGGTGCCAATCCATCGCAGGGCACAGACACACACACAAACATACACTCACTCATTCACACACTACGGGCAATTTGGGAACGCAAAATTAGCCTAACCTACATGTCTTTGGTCTGTGGGAGGAAACCGGAGTACCCGGAGGAAACCCACCAAGCACGGGGACACGGGGAGAACATAATGTGTATTTATTTAACCAATTGCAAAAGTCTGTAGCCCTCTAAAGCCATGAAATGACTAACAAGTTCTGTGTAATTTATGTTACATTTTCCATTGTCCCACTTGCACAGTGTTAAGTTAATTTGCAGCACTATTGATCAGTTGTGCTAAATCAGCAGTCTGGTCTACCTGCTGGCCTTCAGAAACCTTACACACTGCATGTCTCTATTTTTCTCTTGTGTGTGCACGAACATGTTTGCCTTCTTAGGCTGCTGTCTACAAGATCTGCAAGGAAATATACACAGAGTGTTTCGAGGACATTCCTTTCCCTGACCAGGAACCAGACCTGATTGGGGACAGGTAACAAATAGATAATTTGTTAGCATTATCTGTGTCCAGATAACTATAATTACTATAGTTTGATAGTAAAACATATAAATAGTACATTTCACATGGCTCGCAATTGAATATGTATGAAAATACCTGCATCTCTAATACTGTCTATTGATTCTATTACAATTGGCAATAATTGTGTCCTTCAGGTTGGTGGGAGGCTTTCTGACCCTCAGTCCAGATTACGGCTTTGTCTTGGAGGATGATGAGGGAATATGTGGCTATGCCTTAGGCACTGTGGATGTCCAGCCCTTTGTCAAGAAGTGCAAGTTGAGCTGGATTCCATTCATGCAGGAAAAGTATAACAAGCCTGACTCTGAGAAGGATTTGTCTGAGGCAGAGGTAAGATACGGTCCTTCACACACACACACACCTCTTCCATGTTACCCAGTTACTTTAAATGTACAGCATAGGGACCTGACTTTTTATTTTTGCATTCTTGCAGAAAATGATGCTCAGCTTTCACGAGGAGGAGGAAGGTTTGCCAGAGTCGTTTCTTAGTAACTTACCCTCACTCATAAAGGTGGATATTCAGGCCAAGGTGACTGACCCCAGTGTAGCCAAAAGCATGATGGGCTGTCTTCTTTCATCTTTAAAAGCCAACGGTATGGCCCATGTTATTTCTTATTTCATAATCTTTCTGTCAAGTAGAATCCGTCTTCCTGATTTAAAGGTAAAATCAAGCAAAGTTTGAGTTTCTTTTTCAGATCATATATTCACTGCTGTTTCCTTTTTCAGGCTCTCATGGTGCCTTTTGTGAGGTCCGACAAATAGACAAGCGAATGTTGGACTTCTATGGCAAACTTGGTTGCTTTGAAGTAGCCAAAATGGAGGGCTTTCCAAAAGATGTAATCATAATGGGAAGGAGCTTGTGAGAGGAAGTCATGTGGAAGTGTACTGCCCTGGAAAGAACTTGTACAAAGCTACAGTGGTCTGCATGGAAGATCTGGAGTGTCTTACTACCTGTTAGAATGTGCACATTGGTACCTGTGGTTGCACTCATGGCAGCCTGTTATTATTGTTTATTTTCTATAATGTGTGCTTTTCAGAAACATCTGGAAGCATTTAAGGTGCACCTGATGGTTTCTGTGCTTTGCAAATCAGAGGCGTGTGCTTGTATTTTTTTTTTTTTTTTTTTTTAAATAGGACCCTCTTCTGGTATAGCAAAAACAGCTTGAGCTGGCCCGATGCTGTTTAGCTCATTACGTATATGGATGGTTACTTTCAGGACACATTGAGTGTATTGCAGGTTTCAATGAGCATATTTAGGTGCAACACAATTTGGTAGATTAGTGCTACCACTCCACCATTGAGCAGAGTTAATTTTCCATGTCTTTTTATTCTTGCGTTCCAAGCTTCACTGACTAGAACCAAGTTTTCTTGCTCCATTTTCCACTCACAGAATGTTAATGCAGCGTTAAAATTTTCACAGCATCTTTGGATATTCTAAGAGAGATAATTTAATGTGCTTTAAGTAATTCTTTGGAACTGCTAGGAATGCACATATAAGGAACGTGTATGACCTTAGAGCTGCATGGACACTACTTTTTTTTTTTGCTTAAATGCAAGGCATGTGTGTCTAGATTATATCTTTGTGGTTTAGTCTGTTGACTTTTTTTGACGATTTACACAGGGTGCCCAAAAGTCTGGATCCTTATGCATTTTTTTTCCCTTGTCTAAAATTTTACGTTTTTCTTTTTATTTCAGACTGAAATTTACAGTAGAAGGTTGAATACAACTCATTCTCATAATGCTCATGATTTTTATTCACAGTTAATGCCAAATTGTTTTAGCATTTTCTTATTTGTCTATAGAACCACACCGTTGGACCACCCCATATAATTATATTTTCAGTTATATGAATGTCAATATTTCTAACTAAAAGTATGTGACTAATGAGGTCTAGAAGCATTTAATGATTGTTTCTAGTTGCTTGCAGGTCACTTTGTAAGGTATTAAATCAGAATAATTTTATCTGTAAAGGACACTGGTGCTTCATTCAGACAGTGTTTGGTTTTGTTTACTGTAATTTTTTTGTTCATTAGCACCAACTTTTTTTTCTTTTTTTTTTTACCAAGCCCATATACATTGTAATCACTTATGGATAATAGACTGCCTAAATACAGATTGAGTAGAGTAACATCTGACATGACCTTTGATTTGTGCTCCGTTATACCCTGTTCCCAAATGCCCTGAGTAGTGCTTTGCATTTCGTTGATTTACAGTATTCAGTTTCAGGAGGTTGAGATGACATTCAAGTGGAAAAGGCTTCATTTGAAGCTAAAAATACATCTAAGAAAACTCAATACAAGTTGTAATTATGACTATGTATGTAATATAGTTGTACTTTCTGTAAGGTTTGTATGTAATTAAGATGGTTCGTAACAATAAAATATGTAAAAAAAAAAAAAAAAAGGAACTGAAGCAGATGATGTGTGTGTATTTAGTGTTTACTGAAGGGATAAATGACCATACTATTTATGTAGTAAATTTTTTTTTTGTTTTAGCAAACTCTGGAAAGGCAAATATGGGAGAGCAGCTTTGAATGGGAAAAGAAAATGACATCCTAGTGCTCTTTTCATATGATACATTATGATTACAGTTAGTACTTTACCAATAAAAAAGATATTTTTTGTGAGAATCCATTTCATGCCCTAGAGGAATTATTATTTAGAATTTATTTGGATATATTTTGTTTATTTATATGGTCTAAGAACCGAACACAACCTAAACAAGTACATATAAAAGTGCAGATAAAATAATACACATTTATTGTATAATACACAACAATACAATTATTATTATTAACTGAACAAACAGCGCGTGCAAATTAATCCATTTAAAAAGAATATTTTTATTCAAAAATATATATATTTTTTTCCGTGTTACCTACGTCATATGTCCTGCGACGGGGTTAGTGTACTCGTCATATGTTTTGAAGCTAACTTGAAAGTGGAGAATTGCCTTTTTTTTTTAACGTTCAGTTCAGGAGAAGGGTTTTGTATGTTGAAAACTATGTCGTTTTTGGAGGACGAGAGCGCGAGCAGTCTAACTGGCGTACATTCACGACTGGAAAGCTATGTTTTTAGTAAGTAGAATTTCTGTAGGTCTTTTTTGCGTAGTTAAGTGTTCTCTTGCTAGCGAACACGTGGACTACAACTATATAACGCTTGCATGAGCAGCTGGGGCAAGAGTCCAGTTTTGGTTAGCGGCGATATACAAAAAATATAAGAAAATAAATAGAATGCAATGTTACAGGTTTTAGCAGGAAAGCGCAAAGTCGGCTTAATGAGAGCTTTAAACACAAAAAGGAAAACTTGACTTGTACATTTCTCACTGTTAACGCAGTCAGCAGGTTGAAGCAGGAATACGGTTCATTTGGTGTAACATTTATGCTGTAATTAATATCTGGATCAATACGAAATAACTATTTTACGATTAGATTTTCTTTCTACAAGAAAAAAAAACTGTTATTTTCTCCTGAAGGCTGTGAATTATCATCTGAAGTACCCTTCTACACCTTTCAAGGCGATGAGGAAGAAGACTTGGAGCATTTTTTAGAACTCCGCACGGTGTGTAATAAAAGTGCATTTTATAGCATTTTTATATTAAACTTTAAAGATATACATATGTGTCAGGAAAAATGTACTTTCTTAAGCCTGGTTTCCCCACGCCCACTGCTGTCCCACCTGCTATAGATCTGCCTTGGCGAGGGGGCTAAAGAGGAGAACAATGTGGTGGAAGTGACTGCCATGAACCACCAAGGGAAGAAGATTTCAGTGCCAGTAGCCAACCTCCACATATCTTGTCTTCCCATGGTAATGTCGTTTGTAGTGGTTTTAATTTTAATGAATTGATTTCTTTGCTTGTGGATATATACTTTAATCCACAAAACTCATCCACTTTAATAGCAGAAGCAGGCTGTCAAAGGCACTTTGATAGCAGCAGTCAAAAATTTACCACATCCTGGCTGTAGAATGTATTTTAATTTAAAAAAAAAATTATGAAAGAAAAATACATACTTTTTTGACACAATCTCCTTGCCTTCCAATACACTCTGTCCATCTGTCAACAAGCTTTCATATTCCCTGAATAAAAAAATGTTTCAGCATGAGCTGCGAGCCACGAATGCACTGCTGTCTTCATTCTTCATCAGAAGTGGACCCTCATAGGGCTGCTTTCAGGGGACCGATATAGTCCTGATCTTAAAGTTTATAAGGGCTATAGGGAGGATGCTTTCACTCCTCGAAACTCTGTTTATGCAGTGTGTTGACAGTGTAGGCAGAAGTCTGCGGACGTGCATTGGCATTCAAGAGCACAACTCCAATGGATAGCAGTTCTTCATTTAATCTGAAGTTTTGACTTCAGTTCTTCAATAAGTATGCTCACTGTAACGAGCATTGTTGATCGTTGAACCTTTTTCCTGATAATGTACATAATTTTGTGTAAACTTGTGTGTGAAGATCTCAGGAGAGCAACATTTTCTGAAAAACCCTCCTAACTCATACCTAACTGCAGTTGAAGTCACAGATATTTTCTTCAGTCTAATGTTACCTAAAGCACTAGACCTTTATCTGCATGATTTTATTTAGCTGCCACATGATTGCGTGGTTAGATAACTGCATAAATGAGCAGTTGTACAGGTGTTCCTATTAAAGTGGGTGGTGATTGTATGAAATGCTACACATTTATTATCATACACAATCATTTGCTTGATCACCTATGGTTTGTTTTATTTCTTGTTAATTACCTTTAGAGTTTTGGCCTAATAGATATCACTAAAGCTTGCTGTATTCAAACTAATAATTACAGAGGGGTCTGCTTTGTGCTTTGGCAGCTTTCAATGTAATATTGCAAACTGGCAGGCTGATGAACTTGTAAACTAATGTTTAGTAGATACACAGATCAGCCTTAAAATTAAAACCACTGGTGCATTATCTTGATTAAAAAGGCTAGTGCCATTAAGGGAATACAGTTGCCTTGAAAGGATGCACTTGGTCTGAAAGAATATTTATATATGTGGTACTTGTCATTGTAACATCCACATGAATGCCAGGGGCCCAAGGCTTCCCAGCACTATATTACAGACTATCATATTCTTACACTTAACGATTTTTCCTGCTTCTAATGCATCAACTTTGATAACTGACTGTTTACTTGCTGCCTAACGTACACCACCCCTTGAGTAATGAGATAATGAAAGTACATTAATTTTTTAAAGTTTGTGCGACAGTTGGTGTGGTAATCAGGTGTCCATATACCAAGGGACATGCAGTGTATCTAAAACCATACCCATAGTTAACCATTCAAGACATAGTATAACTATGGGGCACTCTTTTTTTTTTTTTAACCTCTTTTTTATTATTATCCAGCATTCTTTATCTGGCCTTAGACTGGCGAACGATAGTTGACCACAAGCCAAACTTAAGTTGTTCAGGACGAGTATTTACAGTCTTAACTTAGTTGTAATATCTTTTTCAGGTAAGCCTGGGAGAATTTGAATTGATGGCACCTGTAACACTGCGCCTGAAATCAGGAAGTGGGCCTGTGACAGTTAGTGGATTACACTTAGTTGGTAAGTTGCAAGTATTTTTTGGTTTGTTTGGTCAATTGTTCTTTTTTCCCTGATTCTGCAACTACATGTTTAGTGACCAGAGTCTCGTGCACCAAAGTTAAATAAAGCAGAATATAGACATGATTACTTGACATATTTCATGTCGGTCAAAAGATAGTACCCCCTTTAATTCTGTGTTATTGTGTAAAAACATAAAAATCATCAGATCATAGCGGGTATTAGTTTGAGGGAAATACAACCTAAGATGAACAACAACGTTACTTTTTTTCACCATGCCATTATTTTTACTTAAACAGAAATGAAGCAAACAAAAAAAAAATTTTTTTTTTGCCCGGGACATCCACTCATCCATCCACTCCACTTGTGAATAATCTTTTATTATTGTAGAATGTTACAGTGAAGTACAAATTGTTTGGAAATTGTTTCCAGATTGATTTGCAGCAACTGTTGCTTCTCCAAGACCACTGCAAATATCTTTCCCTCTTGCCATTCTGTTAACACACACCTGGATGCTCCAGACCAGCAAACTTCCAAAACTTCTGCTTGTACACAGGTCTGCACACCTGCTGATGATCAATTAATCAAGGACTGGTGATTGATTTAGTTTTTCTGACGTTTTGGCTTAATTTTTGTTAAATAAATAGTGAAGCACACTATAAAAGATTGTTTGTGCTGGTGGTGTTTTTTAGTGTTCGAGCTTGATAGATGGGAACATAAATTTCCCATAACTTGGAGCAAGTCAAATGAATACCCAACAGTAAATAAGGTTCTGTTGTGCATGTTTCTCACACTGGCCATAAACAAATGATTACCATTCAAATTAATTCTCACATCCAAACACACGTTATGCCACTATTCCAACACAGACATATAATTTAATGTGTTCCCTCCTTTCAGAGAACTTTTTTTTAATGTTCTCTGGCATTTTTCTGTTTTTTTTTTTTTTTTTTTTTTTCTTCATTGAAAATTAAATGATTTGGTGCCATAGCTCACTCTATAACACATACATAATCTACTATAAATTCATCAATTAATCATTTGTCAACTATTTTTATTACATTATTAATTTTTCTAATAGCATATCAGTTTTATTGCATAATAAATAATGTTTACTTTTTGTTATTATGTAATATTTGTTATTTTTCAATTGTTGTGGATAGGATGTTTTTGTTTGATGTTAGTAATAGAGTGGCGAACAAGTGATGAGTCTATTTTGTCAACATTTACTGATATTTTAATCTACAAATAAGTCACTTGATAAGCAGAAAATATTTTTATTACAATTGTAGACTGTACTTGTATTCATTTTGCCATAATTGTATAAAGTAAGCTTATACACCTAACAGGTTGTTTATGAATCCAAACATTTTTGCATGCTGCAGTTAAATGCCAATTTAGCCATTGCATATTTTATTGTGTTCAGTAAGCATGGAGCTGCTTTAATAGGTGTTGGTAAATTACCTCAAAATTGACTCTTTGTTGTATGACTGATTAACACACTAATATCTCTCCTCATTCAGCTTCAGAGAATGAAGAGTCTGAAGTATCTGATGAAGATGATGACTCTGAGGAGGAGGTACCCCCCATTAAACCAGCCAAAAAGAAGCAGAAACTGTAGAGTCAGCAGTTGATGAAGACTTCAATACGTTTTATACAACATGATGTTCTCCTAAATTGTTTTCAATCCAGTTACAATGGACTGCAAAGCAAGGAAATGTGAAGCTTGAATATTTTTTTTAAATAACTGTGTGGATCAGCTTCATGTGCATTTGTGATTTTTCATGTCAAAGTGTTTTAAAAGATAACCCGTTAAATTCAAGCCGTTTTGCTTGTCTTTATAATGCTTTAGGATAAATGGCATTTTGGAACAAAACTGTATTTCATTGTGTAGCTATAAGGTTTATTGTATTATTTTTCACTTGTCAAGGAACAGCTAAAAGTTCACTAAGAAATACATAGTGTTCAACTACGATACAGTGTACCAAATGTCTCCATACATTGGAGAAATTAACTGATGGTTGGATCAATAGTTTTGGGGTTCTTGGATTGCCCACCAAAGCCTCATAGTGTGCCCCACTAGATTTGTGCCTGTTGGGGCATGTGAAGGCCATGAACTACCAGGAAGAGATACAAGATACAGCACAAATATTATACAAAGGAATTCATTCAAAGTGCAATTACATGCATAATATTAGGTGTTAACACAAGTACATAAGTAGGAGAGATGACTGTGTAGTGTGTTTACAAGGAAATGTTGATGTTTTGCGGTTAAATTTTTGCTCCAAATTTTTTATTTTGCCTTTGTATGGAGAGTTTTTGGACACCTTGTATTATTGAACTTTAAGAACATTCACCAGCACTGTTTCCTACAACTGTGCAAGTGTGATTTAAATCTTTTTTTTTATTGTTTTGTTTTATTTTTTGGAATGTAGTTTTAATGGTGCATTTTCACTTATATGTGTTAAAACACAAAGGACTGCCTTGGCTGACTTTTTTGTACATTTATAGGTTTTCTGAATTAAAATAGATCCATCTGTAGCATTGAATGATTTTTTTTTCATGCTGTGTTTAAAAAGAGAAAGAGCCATTTCTGCTCTTTCTGTTGCCTTTCTATTTTCTTAAGATAAATCAGACAAATTATGAATGTACACAATTTTGAAAAACAAGTTTAGTTTTAGCTAGAACTTACTGTAGATACTGTAGCTAATGCCTTAAGAGTTTTGTATACATCGTATTGTACAAAAATAGGAACCATTAAAGTAGACTGTGTTATTTTGGCAATTAGAGATTGCAAAAAGACCCACAAGCTACTTTATGCTTATTTTCTAAATGTACTTTAATTCAAGGTTAGTTTTCTGTCATGTCTTTAGTGTGAGATTAGGATAATGCATACATTTTTTATACTCCTCTTTACCAAGACTGCTAATGATTCTAGAATTTTAGTGTGAATGTTAAATCATCCGACTGCCACTGGTTGTTATTTATAGGTTTTCTTCCAGTGTCCTTGCACCACTTAATGTTCAAGCATAATGTTAAGTGTCCTGATTCATGGGCTTGGCACACCAAGCTGGAGACTGCAGACACAAAATGAAGATTGTTTCAGTTCGATAAAAGAGAGACTAGTAGGACTGTCTTTCCTAAATTTCACATCCGCTTCTACAAGGAGAGTGAATTTGTGGGATTATTATTATTTTGGTATGGGGCAAGATGCCTACAATATGATACATTTCAGAAATTCTCAAGGGCTATCTGTATGCACAGGCTAAAATACTTTATATTCTGTAAAATTATGGCTTACTCTTTTGTTTTATTTATTTTCATCAATTTAGTACTTAATATTTATCCTCAATCCTCCCACAGACCAAAGACATAGATTAGTTCAAAGGCTAATTCACCTTTCCAAATTGCCTGTGATGTATGAATGAGTTTGTGTGCTTGTGTGCCCTGCAATTGATTGGCACTCTGTCCAGGGTGTACCCTGCTTCATGCATGAGTCTCCTGGGATAGGCTCCAGTGTTATTTGTAGCATACATATTCATGTCATCAATAAATTAAACTTCAGTAACAGAGATTTCTTTAAAATATCCAAATGTTGCATGCAGTAACTAGTAACATATAATGTTGTGTAATTCATTTTCTTACAGCAATAACACAAACAGCAGAGTTTACACAATCCTTTCCAAATTCATACCCAATTATGGCTGTCACTTACTCATCTTCTATTGCGTAGGAAAAATTACCAAGCACAGGGAGAACATGCAAACTCCAAGCACTCAGACCCAAGGCAGGAATCGAACACGGACCCAAGAGGTGCAAGGCGACAGTGCTAACCACTAAGCTGCCCCATACCGAATTATTTTATTCATTACGCACAGAATGAAAGCACAAACAAAAAGATAACTAATAGGTATCTTTTTTTCTTTCAGTTGCAGCTTGTTTTTGATTTCTTACAAATAAACACCATCAATCCCTACAATTATCTGAGAACAATCCAGAGTAAAACTACTCATTGCCAGGGTGAAGTATGCCAGTATTTTCCAGTTTGTCATATTCTCTTGCTTCATGAATTAAAAAATAGATAGATAGATAGATAGATAGATAGATAGATAGATAGATAGATAGATAGAAAAAAACAAAATTTAATGCACATAAAATCAATGAGTGGATCCTCATCAGTGGGGTGTTTCAGAGCAGAAAATAAAGTTGAAACATTCCCTGATATCCAGACTCAAGAATTCACTCTGCTGATCTTCATCACCGATGATCATGCCAGGAGCAGGCTTTGCTCAGACCCGTGTAGTGTACTCGGTGTGGTGTTTGTGTGGATTATCTCTCACCGGATCTCCTCACTGATCTCTGAACCGCCTGAGCCCGTGACGTCACTACACTCCCTTAGTAACCCTCCTCGGCGTCTCCGGAGGAAAACCATCAACATGGTGCGTAGCGAATTCACTTGTTTATTAGTTTAATGCTCAACAGACCGGTCGGAAATCACACCGACAATTCATGTAAAGACTACGTGGGAAAATAAACGACAGACTATAGCGTTAATGTTTAAAGGGCCTGGTTAGCTAACGTGATAAATTTAGGTCGCTTGCTAATTAGCTAGCTAACGGATTGTGCCGCTACTTGTGTACTCCCTAGCCAGCTAGCGCTAGTTTAAACAACTAGAAACACAGCTAATTACACTACAAGCTGTTTGGGGACTTTTCTATTTGTCAGGTTGAAAGGAAATAATATTACTCAGAGCAAGGTGAGTTTTAATATAATAAAGTCATGCAGTTTGAATCAGATTTTACCCAAAAACTGAACATTTTGCCCGTTGGGAATCTGAAGACTGTAGAGCTAACTAGTAACTTGTCAGACTTAACGAGTAAATTAACTAGAACGCGAACACCTCTACATCGCTGCTAAAGTGCTTTTCCAGAACACACACACACACACATACATACATACACTGCCTGGGGGGGAAAATCACACTATTATTTAATTGGCCTTAATATGACCATGACATCATTTTGATGAGCTTATACAATGTCACAACATTTATGTCCAACCAGAGTCACATTACTGTCTCTCCAAGATCTTGTATTAGCAGCTTAGTGGTTAGGACAGTCACCTCGCACCTCCAGGGTCCAGGTTCGATTCCCGCCTTGGGTCTGTGTGCTTGGTGGGCTTCCTCCTAGTTCTCAGGTTTCCTCTCACAGTCCAAAGGTTGTGGAAATGGGAACAAATACAATGTCACTGTTGGCCCCCCACGGTCCCTGGTTGGAGAACAGAGGTTCTTGGAATATCTTGTATTATTGATGGGAAAGTTGGGCCACTGTGTAAATCCTTCTCCAGTACATCCCAAAATATTCCCAATAGGGTTAAGCTCTGGGCTCTGTGGTGGTGGCCAATCCATGTGTGAAAATTATGTCTTATGCTCCCTGAACCATGCTTTCACAATTTGATCTTGATGAATCCCGGCATCATCATCATCATCTTGGAATATGCCCATACCATCACGGAAGGAAAAATCTATTGATAGTGGTAATTAAAACTGGACCTGACCAACTGAAGCAACCCCAAACCATAAATCTTGCACAGTAGGCACTAAGGCATGATGGGTACATCACTTCATCAACATCTCTTCATACCCCGATGCACTTTGGAACAGGGAAAATCTGAACTTCACACAACCATGTTCCAATACTCCACACTCCACTCTTTATGCTCCCTAGCAAATTGAAGCCTTTTGTCCTGATTAGCCTCACGGATAAGTGGTTTTCTTAGGGGTACACAACTGTTTAGTCCCAATCCCTTGTGTTCTCTTCACATTGAGAGTGAAAATGCTGTTACTTTTAGTAGCAAATATAACTGTAAGTTCAACTGTTGTTTCTTTTATGAGTTGATTTCTCTAAACATTTAAGTGATCTCCTGTCACTCTCATTCAGGATGTTTTTGTAACCACACTTGTTCCTCATAGATGATGACTATACTTCCAGGTTTCTTTAATTCATTTTACAGATCTTAAGCCAATTTGAAGAGTTTCAGCAGTGTTCTTGATTGCCACAACCACAGGATATGTCTTCTGACATGTTTGTTTAAGAAATGAGAAGCTACTCACTGCAGCAGTTAGGGTTAAATAACTTATCAGCTGAACCACATTAACTACTGCAGTAAATTTCCAATTTAAAGCTGTTAACATTTTGCTTAGCTAAATCCATGGGTATCATGGCCAGGCAGTGTATATTAAACAGATTTGAAAAAAAAATGTTTGTAACAAATGGAGGAAATAATAATTGATTTATTTTCCACTTTTATTCTCCTGACAATATGAGAATATATCTTAACTACTGGAATGTTTACATTTCTGGAAATCAGTTGATCCTGCATATGTCTAGTCTACCCATGTTTTTTAATTAAATATGGTAGGTTTCTTTTGAAAGGGGTTTTGATATATAGTAATTATTGGTTTGTTTGCACTTCAGGGTTTATTATCGATTCTCCGAAAACTCAAGAGCGCTCCAGACCAGGAGGTGCGCATCCTGCTCCTGGGACTCGACAACGGAGGGAAGACAACACTACTCAAACAGCTGGCTTCTGAGGACATTAGTCACATCACTCCTACACAGGTACAGATTTAACTAGGTAAAATCTCGTGTTTTTCCTGCTCTAGCAATCCAGTTCTGTTTTGATATTAAACTCATCAGATGTGTTTGATTATGACAACCACAAAAATGCTTAGTGTTAATTGTTAGAGGTAGATTTGACTGAACGCCATGAGACATGACTGAGCTCTCAGCAAAGCATTACCCTGCAGTCACATTGCTACTGGCACACAGATAAATGTAAGATTAATTAATTGGAACTTTCTTTAGTCTCGTTCCTCATTATCCATGTTTTACTAAAGTTTGATTTAAATGTTTGTGTAAGTCAAACTAAATCATGCCAGATTTAAAATGTTTTGTAAATGCTTATTCATCATGCGTGTGTGAATACATTGATGAATGCCAATCATTCATAAAGTACCACGGCCTTGCACAATATTTGTTGTTGACAAATCTCATGCAGTTGAAATGACTACTAAATGCCAAAAAGTTTTTGTACATGTAAGTGAAAGTTATTTCAGCTCATGTTTATGGTGAATCCCCAATACCTAGGTGCTGATTTAGTTAGTATTTCAATTCTGTAAGTATCACAATTTCATAAATGACTCAATTCGATATTACTTTTTACTTATTGTGTTACAATTTTAAAACATTATAACGTAAAAAAAAAAAAAGTTGAGTCATAACTAAAACTTTATAAATATAAGCTATTTAAATAATACAAAATTATTTCAAGTAAAACAACATAAAATTTAAGAAGAAAAAAAATTGGTTTGCCATACCACATGGGATGCTATGCTGCCTGCCACTGTAGAGTTGCATAGTTTAGACCATTCCACCTGTAAGATTAGGAGCAGTTAAGAATTATTTAAAAAAAAAAAAATTGGGGGGTTATAGTGGCAATACAATAATTTTGTATGTGAAACGTAACTGAATGAATTCACGTATCACTCCAAAAAAAAATTTTTAATAAAAAAAATAATAAAGATTTAGCGGTATGGTAGCAATACATTAATTGCTATACAAAAGAATTGTGATACATACTTTAATCAGTTCCTCACCATCACCACCTCCTTGCCTACTATATAGCGCATTTCAAAAAATTTGAATAACAAAGAAAATCATTGGGTAAGATGCTTCTATTGTTGTCTATAATTTATGAATGCCTTGATATCCTTGATTTCCTGTAGACAACTGTCTTTGGTGGTTCTTGACTCCAGCCTCAGTCCTTTCATGCTTTAATGTTTCATGTTCATGCTGCGAACATCCCTGTTCCTTGTGCAACTTTTCCATCCACGCTTTTCCAATCCAGTCAACTTTATATGAATATGCTTAAATACAGTACCTTCTGTGTAATAACAATAATTTAGTTATTTGTCACATGTACCTTATGGCACAGTGATTTTTTTTTACGCATATCCCAGTTAGAAAGCTAGGGTCAGAGTGCATGGAGCACCCCTGGAACAGAGGGTTAAGATCCTTGCTCAAGGGTTTAACAGAGGAAGCCTAGCGGTTCTGGGGTTTGACCCCTGACCTTCCGATCAGTTACCCAGTAACCCACAGCCTTAACTGCTTGAGCCAACAAGTGTGTTGCCACAAAGGAGGTTTACCTTGCAGGGTGTCTTATGAACAAAAGTCAGCAGTCTTCCCCAGATATAACTAGATTGAGAGATGCACTGTATTTATACTGGTTAAATGCAAATTTTCTCAAATTTGAAATGCTCTAATATTTTAAGATACTAGTTTTTTAGTTTTTGTATGTAACTGTTTGCCGTAATCATCAAAATTATAACAAAAAAGGCTTGACATATTCCATTTGATGTCTAATGAATAGAGAATATATTAGAGTTTCTCATAATCTTCACTTTTCACAATTTTATTTATTTTATTAGATGTTCTGTACGCAATATACCAGAGCGATCATATCAACACCAAGACTCATCACATAGGAAGTGTTTTTGTTTGTTTGTTGTTTGTTTTATTCCTGATTTGGTGACTGATGGCCAGAATACATCAGTGCACCCTCCCCGATGGCATATTGGAGAAGCAGGAAGTGTCATAGGAAGCCCAGTGATGGCACACTAGGGAGCATACTGCACATTGCAGCCAGACAAGACATACCATACTCATCAGTCACATAGTGCTGGTTCTAATAAATTGTTGCACAGAAGTAAACTAAGAATGTTTTTCTAAAAAATTAAGCATGGTCTAAACCCGCTCTCCTTTTTATATAGTATTCTTTATGGAATTATGGATATATGCCTTATTTTCCCCCAAGCTATTTACAAATAAATCTGCTCATATCCAGCCTTAAGCTTAAGTGCGGCACACAAAATGCTTCTCTGCGTTATGTGGGGGTTGATTGTTCTATTTGAAAAAAAGAATTCAAGGAAAACATTATGATGTGTCTCTTTTTCATTTCTCCAGCTGTATGGAAGAGCATTTCCTTTTAAGGAAATCTGCATGTTTCTCATCTTCTTTTTTTCCCACCAGGGCTTCAACATTAAGAGTGTGCAATCCCAGGGTTTCAAGCTAAATGTATGGGACATTGGAGGCCAGAGAAAGATTAGACCATACTGGAGAAACTACTTTGAAAACACTGATGTGCTTGTAAGTATTTTCAGTGTGGTGTCTCCTATGGATGTTCTTAAAGTCATTGGATGTTACAGTGCCAATTTGTGACTTTGGATTGCTTTGCAGCATGTAACTAATGAGTGTGATCTGAATTTTAATATGCTCCACTGAAGTTTGTCATGTCTGTGCTTGTCCCTTTTTCTGTGCAAGAACACTTTCTTAAAAGAATGTGTCTGTTTTAGATTTATGTCATAGACAGTGCGGATCGGAAGAGGTTTGAAGAAACGGGGCAGGTGAGCATAGTGGTGTGTGTGCGTGTGCGTGTGTGCGATTGAACTACTCAGTTAAAGAACAAACTCTGATATGATTTCACTTTTAAAACAGTGTTGCATGGTGGATTCATAAAGTCACAGCATGTATGAAATGTATGTCTGGAGGATAAACTGTTTACATTTGAATGGAAATGGGATCCCTAATAGGCAAGATTTCATTTTGCAGAAAGACTGCATGAAATGAAACATTAACACTCAACATGAGTTTTGTGTTTTGATTTCTTTATTTCTGCTCCACAGGAGTTAGCCGAGTTGTTGGATGAAGAGAAACTTAGTGGTGTCCCTGTCCTAATCTTTGCAAATAAGCAAGACTTGCTCACTGCTGCTCCAGCTTCAGAGATTGCAGAGGGTCTGAACCTGCACACCATCCGAGATCGCATGTGGCAGATTCAGTCTTGCTCTGCTCTCACAGGAGAGGGTGTCCAGGTACAAACAAAGTTTGCATTTCTGTTTTAATACAATAGAAACCATAACTTAAAAAAAATTTATTGGCACAATTTCATTTAGGACGGCATGAATTGGGTGTGCAAGAACGTCACGGCGAAGAAGAAGTAGTAGGAGTGTTGGTACATTTTTAAGATATCCAGGCACTGCAAGGAAAAACAAACGCTGTGGACTATGTGGAATCTTCACCAGCTGGATCAAGTTGTAGGGGATTGATCTCTGTATTGATAGCAGCTGAGGATGCCTAGGACAAGACCTTAAACCCCACCGACTCTAGTAAACCTTCACCACTGTCTCACTGCAAGCTCTGAGCCGCAGACCTCCTGGATCATCACGTCTACTGTCACTTTACTATTCAGGTTCAATACTAACCAGTGCACCACTACATCTAACCAAACACTACAGCTATTATAGCCTGACACTCCAAAGTCTTGATTTAAGCTGAGATCCTACTCTTTTCCTAGACACTGTATGTGTTGCCTAAGCAGAGGCTTGTTCCTTCATGTATTGTGGATTGATGATGTGCTATCAAAAATGTATGTGCATGTGTGCACATGTAAGTGTGCACGTAGAATGAGCAAAAACTAGTTTTACAGAGTGCAAGAATCTGATCTGATCAGATTTATACTTATTTGCTTTGGCACAGGGCACACACACTTGATTTTATCCATACACTGTTTTGTGTACCTCCAATTTTTTTTCCCCCCAAAATTAGTTTCTTTGCTGTATTGACTTCCAAAGAGCATTTTGCTGGCTTGTAACATGCTGGTTAAAAAAGTGCTTCTTTTAATTTGGTTAATGATAGACGAGCATCGGGATAAGCCCTAGTATGGGGAGGATGGTCACCTTTCTCTTAGCAAAGGACATGAATGAAACTGACAGGTGCTCTTGTAACAGGTTTAGTAGGCTTAAGCATCTGGTTGTGGCAGTGGAGAAGTGCTTTATGTGGAGGTCTGAGTATGTCCAATTTAATCACTAGAAAAGGGAAGAACTGACATATTGGGGCTTTTTGTTTAGTTGTTTATTAAGCAAGGGGGATTTGTGAATGTTTTACTTTGTGTATTTTAACATTCCATTTCTTAGGCCTCAGTACATCATAACATAGTAAACAAGGTTTATGATGGTACTTGCATATATCCTGTTACTGTATTTTTTTCCTTTATTCTTTCAAATATTCCACTGTAAATGATTGATAATTTTACAAAAGAGGTTATGAAATACTTTCTAGAAAACAGAATTATTTCAGTATAATAAACATATTGAAACGGCAACAAACATATGCATAGGGTCATTCTTTCTCCACAGACATCACTTTAAAGCGCGTAACACATTCTTGTTGGTGTCCTTCACTCAGTATTTAACTTTAAACATGTTTTTGTTTTGCATCAGTTGGAAATGAGAATGTAAGCCTCATTTCTTTCGGTTAGACCTTGTATCATACCAAATGTGGGCTTGTGTTAGTTTTAGGAAAGAGTGGGAGGCTGTTAAAATTAAATACAGCCCACATGCTAGATGTAAGGTGGGCCTGACATGAAAAAGCATTTACCTACTCTAAACACAAGATTCTCCCATTGCTGAATTATTAGCAGATACTGAGCTTAAGTGTTTTTTGTTTGTTTGTTTGTTTGTTT
>JAAGKR010008118.1:0-33010 GCA_011419295.1 Clarias macrocephalus | reverse complement strand
AGTTGAGGGACCATAAGTGCATCTCATTATCAGGGTGTAGAATGTCCACATATTCCATGTACTGGAAAAGCTGCCTATAAAAGTCTGACACAACCCTGTTCACATCCCCCCAGAGATGTTCAATTCTTTGGTTATGCACACTTCTTCCCACAATAAAGCTTCCTTGGTCTGTTCCTCTTCTTTCGATCATGTACTGTGCAATTTGTACATTTTCACGGCCCCTGTCTCCCCTTACTCTTAATGGCAAACCAAATTGGGAGACTCCAGTCTGAAAAAAAAGACAGTACTGTTGCAGCACGATTGTTTGAGGCACATCTCAAATAAATAATCGTTCTGCTAAATCCATCAATGCAGCCATGAAGAACAAATCTCCATGGAATCAGTTTATGGTTGGAGTCTATATGCCTAGAGGGGTGAGAAATAGGGGTTTATTAAACAGTGCAAAAGAAAACAATGAAATTAACAGCAACCTCTGACTACTTGATTTTAAAATAAAATTTAAAAATCAGTTTATTTTGTATATAAGGATCTGTATTAAAATATTGTTTCTGTAGTGATTAAACTTAAATACCATAAGTGGTTTGATCCTCTGACACTGTACACTCTTCTTTTAATGACACGTCTTCGTCGTATCAGAGTTCCTGCTGGATCAATAATACGCATCCTCTCTCTGACCCTTTATGTCTTTGAACTTTGTATCCCCTTCCTCTAATGCTACCTTGAAAAGGTTTCATTAATGTAAATGAAATAATAAAAAAAACATTTCTGCAATGTAATTTATATGTATTTATATGTATTTCAAAAATGGCTACACCTTTTCTTTCTTTTTATGTTGCTATTAGGCTAACTGAAAGATTGAAAACTGAAATGAATCCTTATACATTTAAAATTACAGTTACACATTTTTAGCATCAATCTGAATGGAATTATGTAGCCATTTATTTAGCCTATGCTGTAATACGTAACTTACCTTGAACCAGTCTCTCACCAGCATTTGCAGTGTGTGCAGTGATATCTCTGATTATTTCATCCAGCTGACTGTTTGGGATGGCATCATAATTTTCAACTAATCCAAACATATCTCTTCTCCGAGAAAGAGTTGACAAACTGATACCAAGGATGTCTGCGATTGAAATCCAAGACATCCCAGTTGCCCTCAGCTGGGAAAGCTGTCCAACAGTTATATGATACCTAGAAATCAGTAATTGTATTGGTACAAGAAGCAATATAATACAAAAGTTAAATTTCAGGTATTCCTGTAAGTAATGCAAACATGATTGGCCAAATCCAAAGGCCTTGAAAGAAAATGGCAAAATCACAGTTAAAATTACAATACCTTGGCCGTCCTCTTGTTTGTACTCCAGTCTGAAAAAAAGACAGAGAAAGTGGGTTGCACACAGGAGGGTTAATTATGTTATTAACCATGAGCCATAAATCCTCTAAAGCCTCATGAAGTTCACTTATTTTGGTAAAGTGGTCACCATGGTCCTAAAGAATATAAAAGATGTAAAAGATATAAAATAATAAAAAATGTCCAATGGTTTAAATGGTTAAGCCTGTTCTTATGTAGTCTATATTCAGACAATAAATTCAAAGATGCATATTATGTACAAATCTGAGATTACCTGTATACTATCCAATATAATCAACAAAACTTGCATGTGTTCCACAAGGTGAAGACGACTGTATTGTAGGTCATTGAAATTTCTGCTTTGAACAGCCTTTTCTGTTGCAAATAGAAATTCATGTAATTCCACAAAGTACCGTCGAACACTGCAGTTTCCATGAAGGAAAAATAAACATAATAAATTTAAGAAGTTGAACTTCATAATGTCTGGCAATATCGTTATATAAAACAGCTTCCACTTTGTGCAATCTAAACTACAACGGGTAATTGTGGGTAAATGTACATTGATGGTGGGCGGAGTCTATTTCTGTCAGGGTCGCGCAGCGCTGCCCAGTGAGTCGCGCAGGATTGTGATTCGAGCAACGCTGCTCAAGTTGGTCCGCGCTGCGCGATCCACTGGGCTGCACAAATAAACCAGATCATCTCTGCGCTGTCCAGATTGTCGCGCTGCGCTGTTCATTGGGCCGCGAAGATATTTGGTCCGCCCAGGGGGCCGCGGTTTCGTCCCACTTTTGATGTGTTTGGCTTCCCATACAACAGTTCAGCGTGCGCGCTCAGTTTACTAGTGCCACACCCCCGCTGTCTCTCTCAAATAAATAAGGACATAAGCCCCGAGAGGATACAAGTTTTTGCTTTAGTTTCCAAAGCCCGTCCGTTCTCGCGTAGAGACGGCGGAGCTGTGTTTATTTTGTGTTTTCAGTTTCCTTTTGTTTCCATTTAAATTGTTAATTAATAATCTCACGCCATCTACAAACGGAAAGGTCTTCCCGTGCGTATCACAAGCACTCTCACATACTCCTATTTCGTTTACCCGTCTAATGTCCTGCGTATAGGTAACATTTTAAAAGTACAATTGTAAGTAAATTACAAATGGCATGTAATGTAAAATATGAATAAAACAGTATTAGACACACATATATGATATAGTAGTATATACAATGAAGAAGAGTGCTCAAATGTAAAGCAAACGCACTTATTAATTCATTCTGTATATTTAACTTCATTCAACCGTTTAAGTTACATGAAAAAATAACGTGCCTACCAGCCCGTTTCTGTTCAAATTTAAAGATGCACACGCGTGTGCAAAAAGTCGAAGTACAACAAAGAATACAAAAGTGTATAATCTTTAATAAAGTTAGCCTAAAACAATATTGTCTCCAATGCTGAGCCAAACATGATTTTGTTTTTGTTTTAATCTATTTGTTGAATACAGCATGACTGCGCGCTCGGAGGTGAACACATGCAGACCCCCAGAAGAGAATCCCTCTTCTCACCTTTCATTCATGATAGGTGTGACCTTATCAAATCGGTTTCACTGACGGGGTAATTGGCAGAATTGAGGAGTTTGAAAAGAATGAACAAGACCGAGCAGACGTCTCTGCCTAAAATGTATTTCACTAGCAAACCATAAACATAAATGGAAACAAATAAAATGTTTAATGATATCGATTAAATCAGACTTCATAGTTGGATTTGATACTTTGAGTGTAATTCATACATTTACTGAATATATTCACATTTTGTAAAATAACGAAACCCGCTTCCTTCTTGAACCGCACGTCCACTTTTCTTGTTTTAGTCTGTAATATTTAAGTGAAATACATTTTGCGTATATGCTTAAATATTCCTTTTTTATTTATGGTCTGGTGTAGTATGTTTGATCTGCATTATTGCAAGAGGCGATGACTTTCTGGGGGGAGTATGTCTGCACCTTTTATGCTCTGGCAATAAATAACAATAAATATTGTTATGATATGATATTTTATTTCATTTGTTTATTTCAAATGGTTCTGTTATTTTTTAAGACTTAGGTTTCATCTAATGTACCCTGTGACACACTGTGTGCACATTCTCACTCTTCTGTCCACTGTCTCACAGAGTAAAAGTAAAATATTATCAACATGTGATCATGCTTAGCAACTACTGATTTCTCTTTTATCTGTTTATGGAAGGCTCCAGCAGCTTGCTCCAGATAATGGGACAGGAACTCTCCTTTTTTTGTGCCTGGAATTAGGACCATGTGCAGAGGATCTGTTAGGTTCTCCAGTACCTCCCCAGACAACAGTGTTGCTAAAATAGAAAGAATATGCTATTTGTGTTATTTAAACCAATTGAAGGCATTTTAGGCATAAATGCTTCACTACATTTGAGATTAGTTCCAAAATAACTGTATAGTGTTGCTTGTGACATTCTGTGTCCACTTAATTATTCCATCCTCCTAAGGTGGTTTTCACAATGCAGCACTGGCTGGCAGGCCTGAGGACAGCCAACGGATCTATGTATAAATCATCTGTTCCCTCATCTGTGAATCCTTCGAAGCTTCTTATGCCAAACTGAAAGTTGTCCCAGTGGCAACCTGGGCAACATAAACCCCGTGTTTAGCATCCACCCTGGTTGGACTACTTGCCTACCATAAAGTCCAAGAAACACATCAAGGCTTTGAGGAACACATCCTTTTTTGTGGCCACATTTAGGAGTCTTCCATTTGGAAGACAAAGCAGTAGGTAGATAAGCCACATCACTCAACTCAATTATTGATGATGCCTTGATGTACCTGGATACCTTGATGAACTGTTGATTTACCTTGATGATAGATGATAGCTTCCCATTACACTTTATCTATGTATTAGATACCTCATCTGGTGCATTTGGTATTGTTTACATGTGGCAAGTTGATGTCATCCAGTGTCCAGTGGTTTTTTTTTTTTTTTTTTTTTTTTGGTATGACATCTGCTGTGGTCTCTCATCCCGAAGTCTTCCTGGAGAAATTGTTTTTCTGTGCCTGGAAACAGGACCATGTGCAGAGGATCGGTTAGGCTCGCCAGTACCTCCCCAGACAACAGTGTTGCTAAAATAGAAAGAAGATTTGCAAAATGTCTTTGAGATGAGTTATAGTATAGTGTTGCATGTGACATTCTATAGAAATAAATGCTAAATACAATTAATATTGACCTCTTTACTACTTATCATTTTAATTGTTTAAAACCATACAGTGAAGCTGTCACATTGATGTGTATGCCTATGCTCCTAATAAATTCTATGTAATTTTTGTTATCATGATTTTTTTGACCATATGTAGGTATTTATGTATACATGTAGAGATATGTTTAAAGGTTAGTACCTGCTCTATCAATTCCATGTATTTTTGTGTAAAAACAATAAAAATCACCTGATTTTTCAGGTCTCAGTATACTGCAAATCTATACAAATAAAATAAAGGTTTTGTCTGAACATGGGTCAGAACTTGTTCTTCACACACAAAAATGTTGACTAAACATTACTTAACATTATTTTATTTTTCAGTCATTCTGATTTAGATTTGCTGGTTTACTTCGGATTATGTCCTGACAGAATTCCAACCAAGCTTTAACTGTCAAGAGATTACCTCATATTTGGTTCTAGAATACTCTGGTATACATTTTATATTTCAGAAGTTCATGGTCTGCTCAATGACTGCGACTGCTCCTTGTTCAATTTCTAGGCATTTTTAATAATTCTCAGCATAGCCTTGTTCTACTGGCAGATTTCAAATATTTATCGCCTCTTTCTAGCAAGAAGCAAAAAAGCTTTTCTTAATATATATATTGTGATAAAGGGTATAAAGTCATTGCCCCATACAGATTGACAGCTTCACACTCTGCAAAAAGAGGAGAGAGGTGGAAAGGATGCAGCACCACAGACAGCACCCCTGAACTACGGCCAGCAGCTTATTGTCTACCGTCCTGCTGTCCTGTCATTGGCCGCCTATAAAAGGGCCAAGAAGACTCCCTCCAGGGAGAGAAAAGGAAAAGGTAGGAAGACGGTTCTGTCCTCGCATGATGTTGACGGTCAATTCTCTGCGGACTTGGCTACAGTCGTTCGATAGTTCAGGACTGGAATTTCCTACAAGTCTACACGAGCCTCCAATAACTACATGGACTCCATATTAACATCATTTAACATCTATTAACAACTATTATACTGAACTGCCTGCCACCCAACACACAGTATGAATGCAGATCAATTCCTGCTTTCTGTTCACCCAAATGAGGATGGGTTCAATGTTGAGTCCGGTTCCTCTCAAGGTTTCTTCCTACTGCCATCTCAGGGAGTTTTTCCTTGCCACTGTTGCCCTCGGCTTGCTCATCAGGGACTATCTGACCATTTTTTGATTCATACACATTCACATTTCATACAAACTTAATTCTTTTGATTGTGTAAAGCTGCTTTGCAACGATGAAAATTATTAAAAGCACTATACAAATAAAATTGAATTGAAATTTAAAAAGTGTGTAGACGACGACCACTAAATTGTATCTCTCTCTAGATTTCGACCACTCCAGGAGAGTTTTTTTTTCCCCGCCGGCATTTCCGGCATGTGACCATGTCTCTCTCTCTCTCTCTCTCCACACGGCTACACAGGTGCCCAGACTGCTCCTTGCACCATTTTCTGTGTGGGGAAAGGACTAAAATTTATGTTTGATATTGCACTTAGTTTTTTTTTTTTTTTTTGCGCTGAGCCCACCGGGAGAAACTGAAAGTAAATAAAGATTTATTTTTTTTGTTCCTGTAATATTGTCTCCTGGTTTCCGTGTCCACTTTAGAGCCCGCAACACTGGTGGAGAATGCAGCCCTCAGGGCTGGAACCAGGGGCACCTAGTACCCCGGGACACTTTCTTGGACATCTGCTGGAGACTAGAATTCAACAGCAGAATGTATTGCAACAGCTAACGCAGGGGTTTCAAGCTACCACGGCTGAGCTTGTTGACTTACAGCCGCTACCTGACCCCGATCAAGAGGCACAAAACCTACTCATTAAGTTGACTCCGCAAGATGACATCGAGGCCTTTTGAGCGGACTGCGGAGCAGGAGGGGTGGCTGTGACACGAATGGAGCTTGATTCTCGTCCCTCTCGCACTTATTTTTCACTTAATCCAGAAGAGGTGGAAGATTACGAACTCCTAAAGGAGATCATGGCACGTTGTGGGTGCTCTACCCTAAAAAGAACGCAAGGCTGTGAGCCCCTACCTCTCTACAAGGTTTGGTTGAAGTACTAGAATGCACGCTAGCCACTTTGTCCCTAGGAGGAGAGAGGAAACTTGCCAGAAAAGAGCCATGGACACAATATGGAAGCGGATGCTGAAAATGAAGGTGAGATCTCTCCCTCTGCTAACCCTATATTTTCTCTATCTCAACAGATAAAACTAGATGGAAACTTTGAGCAAATACAAAAAGAAGATGAACGACTAAAGCACTGTTGGAAACAGGTGTACAAAATACAGGGGGAAATACAAGATCCTGTAAGTAAGCCAACTTTTTACTTTTTAATAAAAAACAGATTGTTGTATTTTCACACAGAAAGGCGTGGAGAGCCACGGGATCTTTTGGTAGTGCAAAAGGGAAAAGTCGATACGGTAATGCATTTGGCACACTCACATCCCCTTGGCGGACACCTGAGAGCGAAGAACATGGCTGAGAAAAGCAGGGATCGTTTTCACTGGCCAGGGCTCAAGTAAAGAATTTTTGTCAACAATGTCCTGAATGTCAAAATCTGCGCGGCACTAACCCGCTCCCGCCCCTTTGGTCCCCCTGTCTGTTATCGGAATCCCCTTTGAAAGTATCGGGATGGATTTAGTAGGGTCACGGCTGGTCCGTGTGAGACAGGCTTGGCGAACCCAGAAGCAGACACAACAGATAGGATTCAAGATAATAGACTTTAATGCAAAATATAAAAGTTAAACAAAAAGAGAAGTTTAATCAAAGATACAGTACTTTGAGATGCTGTCTGAAGTTGGCAGTGGCTGTAGACAGGGGTTAAGAAACGAGTGGCACAGAGCGTGTGCGGTGGCCAGCAGATCAAGCACGGCTGCGGACCCGTGGGTTGAGCCAGAGCAGCAGCAGAGTGAGCGCAGCCGTGTGGAGAGATGAGGGCTGCAGCGCGCGTGCACGATCCGACGCGCGGGTTGAGAGAGGGCAGCGGCCGTGTGAGCGCGGCTGTGTGGAGAGATGAAGGCTGCAGCCCGTGCACTGAATCCGGCGTGCCGTTTGAGAGAGAGTCGGAGACAAAAACGAAAGTAGAGGGTCAAAGCCGGGTTATCAATCAGCGTAGCGAACAATTCCGAGTCGTGAAGCTAAGGACGTAATCAGAGGAGAAAACGTCAACAACTTAGAAGGCAAAAGGTATAATTAGCAGATACACTAGACACTGGGCTTGGAGCACGAAAATAATTCGGCACCGGATGGTTGTTCCTGGGAGAATTATATAGAGTGAAAACTAAGCAGGTGTGCTCATGCCTGTGAATGAAGCGGCAAAACGGAAGCCGTGGAAAGGAATGTGGAGAAGAGTTGCAGGTGATCATGACTTGGCTCGAGCAGAGGGCATGACTTGGCGTAGCGTTACAAGTAGGACCCCTCCCTAAATCAGCGAAAGGTCACGAGTATATACGAGTAATAGTAGATTATGCCACCCCATACACCGAAGCCGTTCCTTTAAGAAAAGCTACATCGGAAAATATTGCAAAAGAATTAGTACTTTTCTTTAGTCGCATGGGACTACCTAAAGAACTTCTCACAGATCGAGGTACACCATTTATTTTAAAATAATTTTCTGATGTATTTCAGCTATTACAGGTCAAACAGATTCTCACCTAGGTTTATCATCCCTAGATGGACAGTCTTGTTGAACGCTTTAATCAAACACTAAAAAGGATATTACGGAAAGTCATCGAAGAAAGCGACCGGAACGGGACCAACTTCTCCCGTATGTCCTTTTTGCAGTACAAGAAACCCACCAAGCTTCTACCGGTTTCCTGCTGTTTGAGTTACTGTTCGGGAGAAGACCCCTTGGTCTGGACATGGCCAAGGAAGCCTGGGAGGAACAGCCTTCACCATACAGGTCAGTAATAGAATAGGATCTAAAAGAAAAAAATCAACCATGTACTTCATATAGTGAAAGAAAACCTGGAAAAAGCTCAAGCAGAACAAAAACGTGTTTACGACCAACGAGTGAAGCCCCGGGAATTTTGCCTGGGTGACAGGGTACTCCTGCTGCTCCCCAACGCTTCTTGAAAATTCCTCGCCTGGTGGCAAGGCCCCTACACAGTCGTGGAACGAGTGTGGCCTTTAAACTACAGACTACAACAACTGGGTAAGAGAAAAGTCACTGAACTTCACCACATAAATTTATTAAAGAAATGGATCGAACCATTACCACACATATCAACCTTTGCCTCTATATTCCCTGAACCTCAGACCCACAGGATGATACAATAAGGAGAAGACCTTACGACGACCCAGCATCAAGAACTAAATGAGGTAATAGATAAATTCCGTTTCGTGCACTAGAGGCTCAATGCCATGCAATAGAAAATGAGGTAAAGAACATGCTACAAAACTGCATAATCGAAGAGTCCACTAATCCGTGGTCAAGCCCAATAGTAGCGGCACCGAAACCAGACGGTTCGATCTATCTATGTAATGAGTTTAGATGGCTAAACCTGGTCTATGAATTCTACGCTAAACCTGGTCTATGAATTCTACTCTAACTAGATGGCTAAACCTGGTTTATGAATCTAACTCTAACTTAGATGGCTAAACCTGGTCTATGAATTCTACTCTAACTCACTACGGCTCCACTACCACGAGTGGACGATTTAATTGACCGACTGGGAAAAGCACGCTTTATTTCAACACAAGACCTAACAAAGGGATATTGGCAGGTTGCCCTCACCCCCAAGGCAAAGGATGAACGTAGGTTATTGGCAATATTGGCAAAACATTCTTCCGTTCGGACTACATGGAGCACCTGGACATAATATTGCGTCGCCATCACCCATACGCAGCCGCCTATTTAGATGATGTAGTGGTCCACCCCTGCAGCTTGGAAGATCACATTTTTCATTTGTCCCAAATTCTTGAAGAGCCTTAAAATCCAAAGAAATGTTTCCTGGGATTGTCGGGAGCACAATACCTGGAGCTCCTTAAAAAAATGTCGAAGCAGTCCGTTTGTACCCACGACCGACAAAGAATAAACATGTGCATGTCTTCCTCGGATTAGCAAGTTATACAGACGTTTCGTGCCTATTTTTTCTTTCATAGCAGCGTCCCTCTCAAATTTCCTGAAAAAAGGACAACCGGAGAAAATAAGCTGGACAAAAGAAACAGAGACTGCATTTCAACAATTAAAGTCCCACCTCACCAGCTCCCATCCTAAGAAACCCCGTCTTCGACCGCCCATTCATCGTTCATGCGGACGTGTCTGAGTCTGAGCTAGGAGCAGTCCTCTTACAAGAACTCAAGGGAGAAGAACATCCTGTCCTGTACATGAGTAGGAAACTAACACCTACAGAACAAAAATATGCAGCAGTAGAACGAGAAGCCCTTGCCATAAAATGGGCAATAGAGGAACTAAAATATTATTTAATAAGACGACAATTTACTTTAATTATGGACCATGCACCGTTACAGTGGATGGCAAGGGCCAAAGACACTAATGCACGACTAACACATTGGTTCCTCTCACTACAGGACTTCTCCTACTCAGTGGCACACAGAGCTGGGTCTAAACAAGGCAATGCGGATGGCCTCTCCAGATGCTACGCCCTGTTCTCCTCGTCCCACATGAGCTTGAAGCTGAGGGAAGGGTACAGTGACAAAGCCAATAAAGTCATTGCCCCATACAGATTGACAACTTCGCACATGGCAAAAAGAGGAGAGAGGCAGAAAGGATGCAGCACCACAGACAGAGCCCCTGAACTTGAAATAGGGGCAGGGGGCTCTAACTCACTATGGCTGGCAGCTTATTGTCTAGTGTCCTGCTGTCATCAGCAGCCTATAAAAAGGCCAAGGTGCCTCCCATGGAGGAGAGAGAAAAAGGAAAGGTGTCCAGAAGGCAACCACTAAAACGTATCTCTCTCTCTCGCTCCCCAGATTCCGACCCCTCCAGTCCTCCAGAAGAGGATTTTTATCCCAGCCGGCATTTCTAGCGTGTGACCAACTCTCTCTCTCTCTATGCACAGGAGCTGTGGCTACACAGGTGCCTAGACTGCTCCTTGCACCGTTTTCCGTAGAAGAGCACAAGTACGGCGGCTCTAAAAAGAAATGGGAGAGGACTGAACTTTATGTTTGATGCTGGGAGCATAAAAGCTGGGAGCATAAAATTGTCTGAACCATCTCTGAATGGTATTCTGAAGCACTGCCAAGCCCAACTCCTGAAAAACAACCCCACATCAGTTCCGACATGACTGTGCAACAGTGCACAAATCTAGGTATATAAAGACATAATGAGCGAGTTTGGTGTGGAAAAAACTTGATTGGCCTGTCTTGAGTCCTGACCTCAACCTGATAGAACACCCTTGGGATATATTAGAACAGAGACTGCAAGCCAATCCCTCTTCTCCAACACCAGTGTCAGACCTTCAAAAATTCAAATTCACAAAATACACACTCCTAAATCTTATCACCTAATCTTATATTACATCCTCAAGTTCATATGCATGTGAAGACAGGTGTGCGAATACTTTTGGCAATATAGTATATATAGTGTGCACCAAAAAATAAACAATATTACCTTGTTATCAACTGTGAGTTTATTTCTCCTTAAAGAAACTTACATACACACTATTTGCATGGTGATTTACCACTGTATGCATAATGTAAGTGTTTAAAGTGTGTTCACTGCCTCGCTCTAGACTGTGTTCATATCACTCAGATTCTCAACCCAGATAGTCTACTGCAAAAGGAAACAATCTGCTCACATAATTCAGGCACAGTCCTTGGCAGATCTTCACAGTTAAACACACTCTCCCACAAGTGGACTTCAGATGGTATAAAGCTTGGGGAAAATGGGATGGGTATGGGAAGTAATTGTTCTGCCACCTTTTTAAACTCATTCCCCATTCACAGCAAACTTTTGTATGAGCTGAAATAATACTCAATTATGGGTAATTTTTCTCTGTCGAGAGACCCACTTCCAACAACAAATACACAACACAATCTCATTTTCACTTCTGGAAACATGTGTGTCTGAAGCTATACTTGTTTGAATGAGCATATGCGAGTTCAAAATGCACAAGTTTCAGTACTGTATATATACTCAGGTAATTTCGCATGAGGGTGGGAGTAAGTAACAGACACACGCCCATTCCCTGACAAGCGGGCAAAAATGAAAATCATTCTTACCCTCACAGCCTTTGCGTCTGCTTCTTTTCCATGCTTGAGCTCTTCAGCATGCTTTGCCTTCTGAGAAGCAACAATGTTCTGGAGGTTCTCATTGTTTCCTCCTGTCTTCTTGCATGACCTGAGTATTTACCTCCATTGTCACCTAGCAAAGAGACAGGTTTGTGTACTCTGTATTTATGTGTGTGTGTGTGTGTGTGAGAGAGAGAGAGAGAGAGAGAGAGAGAGAGAGAGAGAGAGAGAGTGAGAAATTACAGTTAAATTACAAATAAAAATAAATTTTGTGAATTGTCTCCAACAGTTAATTTGCTGTCTGTCTGTGTCTCTCAATTTCACTCTATTTGTCTCTGTCTTTTCCCACAAACAGTCTAAAACAGTACCTTTATCTCACTGCGGTAATAACCGAATCCAGTTGGGCTTTCAGTTGCTGGTTAATTTGCCTGAGAAAATGCATTTGCTCAGTATAATTTTGCTCGTCCACCTGCCGCCTTTCATTCTGTCTCATTTCAAAGGCTTCAAATTGCGAGTTTAGCTCATCAACCTGTGTTTGTAGTTCCCTGTTTTCATTCTCCAAGTCTGCAATTTTTTTCTCCATGTCTGTCTTATCCCTCTCAGCCTGCAAAGCTTTCTTCATGCCGAATGCCACACTACTCTGATACAAGGTCTTGTAGGCAGTGAGGGTCATCTCCATTTCTTCTCTTACTCGTAAAAGCAGCATTCCTCTCTCAGCACAGTTGATGGTAATTTGTCTAATCAGCTCGTCAAAGCACTGTGTGTAGAGCACTCTGCGGGCAGGGCAGATGCCTGTGTCTCTGGCATGCCTCTGCCTCAGTCTGAGATCCAGTTCCTCTTGCAGATGAATGACATCAGCCCGGGTGCTTGGCATGCTGGACACACGCTGTACCCACAGTTTATTATTCTCTGTCCATACCCTCGGCGGTATGATGGCATCAAGAATCTCTTCTGTCTGCTGTTTAATGGCATCACTCGATGGGCTTTTCAGTTTTGGGGGAGTTGAAACTGGAGTAAAAATTGCACTCTGCTGGTGCCCTGCCTTTGGGGGCCGATCCTTTGGTGTGTTCTTCTCGGTCTGTTTGGTCACCAACACCGGGTTATCATACTTTAGCAAAGTCTCAGCAGGAGTGATCATAGTCGATGTTTTGAATTAAATCTTGTGTAAAGATTAAAAAAAAGTCTCAGGGAAAAATTTTATTCTTCTTCTTGGTATTTACCAGTAGACCACTATGTTGCATTACTGCCTCCTTTTGATCTTGATCTCCCTCATTTCCCTTTTTAGTCCTGTTGCCCTTAAGGAGGAACCCCTTCTAGTTATAGATTTTAAGGCAATAGATCAAAATCTATAACAGTCTATTGCTTAGTTAGAGATAAATGACGTCATCGTTAATTGTGTCGTATTTAAATAAAAAGGAGGGCGCGCCACGCTGGTCAGTTGACCAGCCGCCGTCCCATTCTGACGACATATAATTGACGCTGTCTAAACACGTGATCGTGCTCGTCTCTTCTGTACTTTTTAAAACGTGTGTGGTTCCGGTGAAAGCTGTGAGGCGCCGTATAGGGCTTAAATCAAACTTCACTTATGCACACACCTATGAGTTGCGCGCACATACACACAGACTCCCCGTGCAAACACACCTATGAGATGCGCGCACATACACACAAACTCTACGTGTACACACACCTATGAGATGCGCGCGCGCATGCACACACACATACACACACACACACCTATGAGATAAGCACAAACAAAGGGAAATGTAGAGGTGTAGGGAAAGAGTGAACAAGGGATCTTCACTTTAGCGGAAAAGGGAATGAAAAATTTCTTATCAGTATAGCGTGAAAAAATGTAACTCAAAAAATAATTTATATATTTATTATAATTATTATAGAGGACGACATCATATAAATAGCACACAATAATTTAAACCTTAGTATTAAATAGTATCATATAAGCTAGTAAGCTGTATAAATAAATAAATAAATTAATAAATCGTACATCTTGTAAATTAATCGAATAATTATTCATAAATTATAAACATTTCACACAGATTCCGTGCGTCAATTTTTCTTTTTGCAAATCATTATCCGCGGTTTCTGTCACTGTGTTATGCGCTAAAATGCCCCCCTGCCACAGATTGCTCTATAAGATATTCTATTAGAACATAAATTCATAGGTTTATTATTATTATCAAATATGATATTACTGTTATACTTAACCCTAGGCAGATCACAGGTGTCATGACATATATAATTCTCATATAATGTTTATTTTGTGACACATGTATTTTGCAGGGATGTCATGTAATACAAAAATGTTTGCACTAAATATATATTTATGATGAAAATGTAGACAAAATGTTTTTTATTATAAAATAATCAATATAAAAATACAGGGTGTATATAAAAAAATAATAATTTATTTTTAAAAAATCCTAAACAACATATATTTTTTATGTTGTTTAGGATTTTTTAAAAATAAATTATTATTTTTTTATATACACCCTGTATTTTGGTATGTCGTTTGGTCTAATTTGTAATTTGTAAATCATAAACCTATAAATTTCCGTTCTAATCTAATATTCGAAGGAGATTATATAGTGCCCCCTATATAATCTCCTTCGAATATTAGATTAGAACGGAAATTTATAATAGATTTCATAAAATATTGAAATTAAAATTCAAAACTATGTTATGCGCAAAAATGCCCCCTTGACATATGTGGCAAGGGGGCATTTTTGCGCATAACATAGTTTTGAATTTTAATTTCAATATTTTATGAAATCTATTATAAAATGCGTCAGCCCTTGTTCTTTAGAGGGAAAAACATTTTATATTAAATATTATTACTTTCCATATTTATTAATAATTTTTATAACATTTGTAATGATTTTATTTCAATAACGTCCAGGTCATATGATCTATTACCTTTAGGACCAACTGTTATTCAGAGGGCAAAACTTTTTTTTATCAATATTATTACTTTGCATATTCATTAATAATTAATAAGAAATAATTCTGCATTTTACTTGAATAACTTCCAGGTCATGTGATCTATTGCCTCAAAATCTATTATAAAATGTGCGTCCACCTGTTCTGCAGAAGAACAATATTATCACTTTTTGATTACATTTTATTACTTTGTATATTTATAAGTAATTGTTTTAAGAATTAATATTTAATTTATTCCAATAACTTACAGGTGATGTGACTTTTTGGCACAAAATCTATTCTAAAATGTTTGACCACATGTCCTGCAAAGAGCACAACCTTTTGTGATCAACTTTGATTGGATTGCCACCTGACTTTACAGCACTCGATCAGGCGACCGAATATTTAGAGTCAGCACTTCATTATAGGTTAGATGATTGAACTCCAGTTTAAAGGAAAAAATTAGAGATAAGAAACTCGCTCCTTGGTATAATGACCACACACGCACTTTAAAACATACCGCTCGCAAAATTAGAATGTAAAGCATGGAAGGAGAGCATCCTGAACTATAAAAAAGCTCTCAGTGATGCTAGATCAATGTATCTCTCCACTCCTATAGAAAATAACAAAAATAATCTAAAATTTTTATTTAATACTGTAGCTAAATTAACTAAAAATAAGACCACTGCAGAAATCTCCACAACAACATCATGCAGTAGTGAGGATTTCATGAACTTTTTCAATAACAAAATCATAAATATTAGGAAAAAAATTCAGGCTTTGAAACCAGACAATTCGGGTGATACAGATGATAAACTAACCACACCACATCAGAACCTAGAATACTTTACTCCTCTAATTTTACTCATCTCTTCTTCAAAATAGTCAATCTGTATATTAGATCCTATACCGATACATTTTCTCAAGCAGATAGTACCAGCAATAACAGAACCCCTGTTGAAAGTAATTAACTGTTCACTCAGCAGTGGGTATGTTCCCAAATCCTTTAAATTAGCACTTATTAAACCGCTAATCAAGAAACCTGACCTTGACCCCTGTCAGCTTTCCAATTACAGGCCGATATCAAACCTCCCCTTTATCTATAAGATTCTGGAAAAGGTAGTATCACAGCAGCTATGTTCATATCTACATAGAAATAGCATAAAGAACTGTACTTTGTATATTTATAAGTAATTGTTTTAAGAATTACTAATTCATTTATTCCAATAACTTACAGGTGATGTCAGGATTTAGGCCTCATCACAGCACAGAGACAGCACTTGTTAAAGTAGTAAATGACCTCCTATTGGCCTCTGATCAGGGTTCTGTCACTATACTTGTGTTACTGGACCTCAGTGGAGCTTTTGACACCATTGATCATAGTATCCTCTTTCACAGATTAGAAAATGTAGTAGGAATTAAGGGAACAACCCTGTTGTGGCTCAGATCCTATTTGACTGATCGTTATCAGTTTGTAGCTGTAGATGATGACTATTTATAATTTTCTCAAGTGGAGTTTGGTGTTCCACAGTGTTCAGTTTTAGGCCCACTGCTTTTTTCCCTTTACATGCTTCCTCTGGGCAACATAATTCGTGGTATTAGATTTTGTTGTTATGCTGATGACACACAATTATACGTCTCAGCAAAACCAGATGAGAAAAACCAGTTTACTAAAATTGAGCCAGATGAGAAAAACCAGTTTATTAAAATTGAATGTTAATTAATTTTCTTCTGCTTAATCCTGATAAGACAGAAGTTCTAGTCATAGGACCACAAGCTAGTCATAAGACCACTCATGGACGTAGAGTATTCTTGTGAACTGGTATGTTTAGATGCTGTCTTCCCCACTCTCACTGATCACTCAGGTTTGTTGATGGTGAGATGATTGGTTGCTTTACATCTCAGGGAGCCCTCATGTCTTCGTTTTCTTCTGGCTCTCCCTTTTAGTTATGCTGTTATATTTAGTCCTGCCGGAGTCCCTGCTTTCACTTTGCACTAAATATACATTTTCTCATACATATATGCCATTTCTCCATCTCTTATGCTGTCTCCTCTTCTGCTCTCTCTCTCTCTCTACCTCTCTCATTCTCCCTCTCCATGTCTCTCTGTCGCGCTTTACATGTAGCTCCTGATCCAGACCCCTCTGCCCACTGGACCTGTCTAACTCGTCCTGCTCTGGCTGGAGATCTCGTTGCATGGATGCCCCGTGTGGTTTGCCTGGGATGCGTGTGGTGACTGGGGACGGTTCCACTTACCGATGCAGACAGCTGTTCTCTGGGGACCTGTGACTTCAGTCGCTCGATAGTTCAGGACTGGATTCTCCCACAGTCTACCATTCTACCAGAAACAAACTGGATTCCATTTAATTTAAACATACTGAACTTCCAGTCTTACACAGTATTATGTAGGTCAATCCCTGCTATCTGTTTTCATCCAAATGAGGATGAGTTCCCTGTTGAGTCTCAAGGTTTCTTCCTATTACCATCTCAGGGAGTTTTTCCTTGCCACCGTCGCACTCCACTTGCTCATCAGGGACAATCTTATCATTTTGATTCATACACATTCACATTTCATACAAACTTGATTCTTTTGTTTGTGTAAAGCTGCTTTGCAACAATGTCAATTGTATATAAATAAAATTGAATTGAATTGTGATAAATGAAATTTATTATCATAAATATTATCACTTACATTTAAGTCACTTATATTTATATTAACCAATAGTGAAATACTGTTGCAAGCAATGATAAGCAGCCCATGCATTTGCACAGATGAGCTATGCAGTAAAATCTCATGTGAGGACCCTGTTTTACATGTATACATGTAAGTGTGCATGAGCTATGCAGTAAAATCTCATTGGAGGCCCCTGTTTTACATGTACATATGTAAGTGTGCATAAGCTATGCAGCAAAATCTCATGTGAGGACCCTGGGCGTGGCACGCTAATGGCAGCAGTTTCCAATTGCGATTTTCATGACTTTTAGAGCTAGTTATGAAAGCCACAAAGCCCCGGATGCTGGAAAAACATCCTTAGAAAAACAAGAGGGCCCTTCATACACTATGATGTAACAGGGCTGATGTCATAGTGCTTGGTCTCTACAAAATAATAATCCTTAGATGAACAAGAGGCTCCTTCACACACTATGATGACATAGGGCTGTTATCATAGTGCTGGGGCCCTAATAATAATAATCCTTAGAAGAACAAGAGCGCCCTTCATACACTGTAACATGAGGGCCCCTAAACGCCCCGGGCCACGTGACTCTCAGGCATCCTCATGGCAGCAGCTTTCAACCTGTCTGCCAATTTTCATGAGTTTCTGAGCATGTTAAGACACCCAAAAAGCGCAAAAGGCTGGGAAAAAGGTATCCTTAGAAGAACAAGAGGGCCTTGAGCCCTGAGGCTTGATCTGCCGACCTTCCGATCAGTACCGCAGTTTTGTATGCCTGCAAGTTCTATTATACAGATGAACCAGCCCTGGTTGCTACTAAAGAAGTTGTGCAAGGAGTAATTGACTACATGTCATTTGCTATAGACTAAAGGATGGGCATATCACTATCAAAAGGTTAATCACTGTTACTGAAGAAAAAAAAAAGGCAGAAAGAGTATGAAAGGGCTCATGAATATAGTGTATACCAGGCCAGCCAACACATAGGGTGGTCCAATGTTTACATTGGTCTCAATGTAAAGTCCATGGGCCCACCCCTTAGGAAAGTCATAGCACCCCATTCCCGAACAAACCGCATGATTTGATACCTCATTCATGGGTCTACGACATGACTATTCAGGAACTAGTTACGCGCCAAACTTTCACACGGAAGAAGAAAAAAATGAAAAATAATAATAAGCCTGTGAGATTATAATAGTAGTCCTTCGTTTTGCAAAGCACCACTAACTAGAGAGGTACATTTCCTGAAGAAAATGTGAGTGGTGCTTTCCATGACATCATATAGCTTTCCACGTCATAGTGATAGATGTAGCTGATGTCATAGCTGATGTTGGTGTCAATGTTAAATCTATGGGACTTTTTGGAAAAAAACCCTTAGAAAAGTAATAGCACCCCATTCCCGACCAAGCCGCACGATTTGACACCTCATTCATGGGTCTATGAGAAACGCGGTAGACTAGCTACGCGCCAAACTTTCATATGGAAGAATAAGAAAAAGAAAATAATAATAATAATAATAAGCCTGCGCAATTATAACAGTATTATTATTATATTATATTATTAGTGGTGCTTGGGTACTTCGCAAGTACCACTAAAAATAATTAGAGAGGTACATTTCCTGAATAAAATGTGAGTGGTGCTAGCCATGACATCATAAAGCTTTCTATGTCATAGTCATGGATATAGGTGATGTCATAGCTGATGTGGGTCTCAATGTTAAGTCTATGGGACTTTTTGGGGCGGCTTGCAAAGCGAAGGACTACTATTATAATTTCACAGGCTTATTCTTTTTCTTTTTCTTCTTCTTCTAGTCATAGATGTAGGTGATGCCATAGCTGATGTTGGTCTCAAATGTGCCGTGACGTCATAGAGCTTGCCATGTCATAGATATAGTTGATGTCATAGTCTTGGATTCATAGTTGATGTTGCTCTAGTCTATGGGCCCTTTTTGGGGCGGTTAATTGCCGCCCACCCGTTAGAAAAGTCATAGCACCCCATTCCTGACCAAGTACAAACGGTGCGGGACTAGTTATGCGCCAAACTTTCATATGGAAGAAGAAGAAAAAGAAAAACTAGAGAGGTACATTTCCTGAAGAAAATGTGAGTGGTGCTTGCGTGGCAAAACTTTGGCCTCAGTATTACAATGTTTCCTTCATTTCATATTTCCTGATTTCTCTCTTAATCATGGCTTATCATTCTCTTGTTTTTATGTCACCATTATTAAACCTTTATACAACTTGCCTAGCCACATTCCTTTGATCCAAATATACTTTTTTATCCACATCTATTATCAATAGTCATCAGAAGACAAAATATTTTCTTAACTTTACCTGAAATCTTTTGACAAAATATAAAAATGCAACAATGCAACAATTAGTCTATTAGACTATTTATTAGTAATTCTTTAAATCACAAGTCATCTTACAGTAAATAACAAAACCAACATTACATTGTGAACTAAAGTTACTAGAAACAATGGTTACCATAATATGATGGAAAATTGGTATTTGGAGTATTCATAAGGATTTTAGTTATTTCATATATAAAAGTATAAACATACTTTGAAATTCAAACAAATAATTTCATGAACTAAAACAATTTATAATTCAATTCAAATGCAATTCTAATTCATTTATATAGTGCTTTTCACAAAGCAGCTTTACACTGAATAAAGACAAATAATATACAGAAAAACAGCACAATAATATAAGCATAATAATGAATGCAGCATTAATGTAATACACAGAAAAAATCTAAGTTAAGCTAAAAGCTAATCACAGCAGTCACCCAGAAAGCAAGCCAACAGCGGATGAAAAAAAACACAGTGAAACTGATTGCATCTATAACTCAACTGTAAACAGGACGTAGAATATATACAAATTTATGAATTTATATTGCTTTATATTTTAACTGAAATAGAACCATAAACATGAAGTAGAACCTTCATATAGTACATCATATAGTAGAACCATAGAACTAATGCTGAAGAGATGAATCTTTAGTCTAGATTTAAAATGACTGTGTCTGTACCTCCCGGACAACGCTGGGGAGGTAAAAAACTAAATATGCAGGCAGTGCTCACATGCAACAGGCAGGCTGTGGTAAGTCTGTAATACACCTGACTGGATGCAGATGAGAGATGTAAATCTGATCCAACAATGTGTCCTTTTCAGTCGTCGCTGTTGTGATCAGTTGTGTGTAGCCCTTTGACTTATAGTTTTTTTCCAGGAGAAAAAGTCTTCGTTAAAGTCTCCGCAGATGATGACAGGATTCTTCTTCATCATGTCCACATAATCGAGAAGGCTCCTTAAGTTTGGCAGGAATTTCTCCAGACTATAGTGTGGTGGCCTGTACACAGCTGCAATTGTTGCATTCATTGGAGTGTCGATTTTGATGAGGACAAACTCCAGGTCCATGACATTTTGTATGTACTGGCGGGGCTGCGCTTGAATGTCTTCTTTGCAAAAGATTGCAACTCCACCAGAAGACTCAAGCTCTCGCCTTCCCACCTCAAGCCTTATGTGTTGTGATAAAGGATTTTAAAGATATGGTCCTGGCTATTGTCCTTTACATGTTGCAGAAGTGGCATGACTCCTTCAAGCTTTACCCTTCTCATGTTTTGCAAAGAGATTGTAATTTCAGGATCAGCATAAATCTTTTCTTCAAAGTCTGTAATATATAATCCACTCAATTAAGTCGTTCTGCTGAGGGCAACATAGGCCATTCCCGGGTCAAAAATCTTCTTTAGCGACACTACAGCAGACTGCATGGTCATTCCTTGAACCTTTTGAGCTTTGCAGGCATAGGCTAGCTTGATGGGGAACTGTCGACGAACCACTCCTTTTCTCAGATTTTCTTCAGATCTCTCAATGTAAACCAAGACATCAGCTTCAGTTTGTCCTTTTTTGCGATGTTTTTGACCTGCATTTGGATTGTCCAGCTGAAGTCCAAGCCATTGCACAGTGGAAATTCCATCTTTTGTTCTGGTGACAATGTTTGCAATTTTGACCAAACATCCATCAACAATGCCATCTTCCACATCCAGATTTCTAGTCACCATTACGCAAACTCCCACTGCCACTTGAATGGTGTCGAGCAGGTCATCCCTTTTGCCGATGACAGGTTTGTGTTTCTTCATCAGTCCTGTTTTTGGGTCCTTCCTGTAGTCTCCGGCATCAACCATAATGATGTCAGTGTGAAGTGTCTTCAAGATGATTATCACATCATTTTGAAGTAAAAACTCTAGACTACAAGATCCAGGTAACAAAAGTCTTGTAAATAAATGTTATGAATGTGTTTTGTGAACTTATTTCAGTGATATTTTTTTTGTTGTTTTCAAAAATCACGCATAACTGTTTTTTTTCTCCAAAGTACTAATTTGTACATGCATGCTGCTCACATATTACTGTAGCCCAGTTTGTGCTAAAAACAGTCTAGTTAGCCTTTAGACATTTATATGTTCATAAGTAACTGAAAAATATACAAATGTCAAGACATGTCAACTTCTTCAGGGCCCCAAAACACCCTCAGACTCCTATGGGTTAAGCAAGATTCTGCAACCTGAACATCTTTGATATAATTCATCCTCTTACATACTTGATTAGGAAACAAAGCTCAGTGACAGACTGTACAGACGTAAGTTTGACCATGCAAAATCTGACAACGAAATGCAGATATGGCTGTTTGCATTAAGTTACTGGACACAGGCTGGCTTGTAGCATCATGGCTGAAATGAATGTATGATTTATATTTTCTTTTGATCCTTAATGCACATTGCAACTTATAAAGAATCTGAAATCCAGCATTGGTGAGACTCTTATGTTTCTTTTGACGAGTACATAGTAGAATGTGACGTGATCTAAACTTTGGATCATTTGCATATCTTCTAGCCATGTATTGTTTCATTTTGTTCTGGAAAAGAGCATCTGTGTGGTACCTTCTGACCATGTAGTCCTTCATTTTCCTCTGAAAAACAGCATCTGTGTGGTACCTCCTGACTATGTAGTCCTTCATTCTTTTCTGGAAAAAAGCATCTGTGTGGTACCTCCTGAGTCCTTCATTTTGTTCTGAAAAATTAGACAGGGGACATTAGAGCTTGGCTTAGCTTAAACTTTTTGAAAGTTAACATGGATAAAACTGAGATTTTTTTTGAGGCACCCCAGCACTCACCAGCAACATTTTCACTAATTTTACCTGCGAGATTGCTGGCTCTCACATCAAAACATCAACTTCTGTCAAAAATTTAGGAGTAATCTTCGACTCCACACTCTCCTTTCAGTCTCACATTAAATCTGTCACTAAATCTGCATTCTTCCATTAACGTCGCATTGCCCAACTGCGTCCATTCATCAGTACCAAAGATGCTGAAACTGTCATCCATGCATTTGTCTTATCACGCATTGATTTCTGTAATGCCCTTTTCACTGGTTTACCTGCCAGCTCCATCTCTAGGTTACAATATATTCAAAACTCTGCGGCTAGAATACTGACTCATACAAAACACTCTGCTCATATTACCCCAATCTTGTTTGATCTCCACTGGCTCCCAGTTAACTACCGCATCAAATTTAAAATTCTTCTCCTTGTTTTTAAATCTTAATGGCTTAGCTCCCTCTTATCTCTTGCTTTTCCTCTACATCCCGTCTCGCTCACTACGTTCTTCAGACTCTGGCCTTCTTGTTGTCCCTCGGTACAGCCTATTTTCAATGGGGGGCAGATCATTTAGTGTTATTGCACCTAAGCTCTGGAATTCTTTACCACACTCTCTCCGTTCTGTTAATAACATCTCAGCATTTAAATCTCTACTCAAAACTTACTTGTTTTCTGAATGTTACACCTCGATTCTTATGTCTGTCTCCTAGTTTATTTTTTTTTATAGTTTCTTTCATCTTTGTCTTAAAGAGAAGCGTTGTATCTCTTGATCATGGGGGGGGGGGGGGGGGTGGTGGCAGCACCCGAGGGGTGCGATAGGAGGGGGGTTGTCAGTAGATACAGTAGCAGTTTGTACATTTAAGCCATGCCTAAATTTAAGTCATCTTCCCATGCCTGGAAAATTTGCAAAGGCAGTAGGATTATCGGGACAATAGCAGTTAATTCCTATGACCGCTCCAGTCCATCTACAAACTAGCGACACAAGTGTGACTATACCTGTATTAGTTTCAAGTCAGACACCGGTTAATTTGTTGGGCAGAGATGCATTGTGTAAGTTAGGATTGCAAATATGCATCAGCATAGATGAGTGTGATTGTGTAAAAAGGTGGTTCACTGTAACTGATTCTGTTCCCCATGTGACCGTGTATGTTGGAAGAAATTGCAGATCAAAGGACTTAGGACTGGTGATGAAGAGAGCTACAGAAGTCCTGCGGGAGTCAACCATAAACCCTTGATTTTTCATTCTGCAGATAAAAACTCTATCAAAGTATTGTGTGGTAATAACTTGATTGGTGTTCCTCAGGAAGTTGTTATTAGCCACAAGTCACAGACGCAAATGGCATGTTGAGAGTAAACTATATAGGGAAATGGAAAGTCAGGTCCCACCTGAATTTTGGTCTCAGCATGGTACAGATATAGGCCTAATTGAATCAGCCAGCCCAATTCAAGTAAAACTCAAAACAAATGTAAAACTGCCCAGAATAAGACAATATCCTCTGCGACCTGAGGCAGAAGCTGGCATATAAAACACGATTGAAGGCCTGGTAAAAGCAGACAACCAGTTGCTGTAGTACTCCAATTTTCTCTGTGATCAAGCCAGGTAAAACTAAATGGCATCTTGTGTATGATTTACAAGCAATTAATAATATAACCGAAGATTATCCAGCAGATGTTCCAAATCCACACACACTGCTAACCAGTGTCCCTCCTGAAGCCAAAAACTTCACTGTAATTGATCTTTGTTCAGCCTTCTCCGGTATTCTGGTAGCAGAGGAGAGTAGATATTTGTTTGCATTTACATATGCTGGACAACAATATGCTACCGACGAATGCCACAGTGGGTGCGACACTCACTGCACACATTCAATCAGGTTTGGAAGCTGATTTAGAAGATTCAATGAAAGGAAGTAGCCTTCTTCGGTTTATGGAGGATTGTGTGATATGCTCGACATCGTTAGAAGCATGCCATAGGGATTCATTTAAAGTACTCGGTAAGCTTGCACAGGGAGGTCACAAAGTATCCAAAGCTAAACGGCAATACTACAAGCCTCAATACTTAGGACGGTTAATTTCACATGGTATAATAGCCATAGCGCCTACCCAGTTAGAAGGCATAAGTAAAGCACCCTTGCCACAAACAGTTAAACAGTTGATGACATTTTCAGGTTTAACAGGCTTCAGCACTGACTGCATTGAGGAGTGTACAGTAAAACAGCTCCATATCTGCATGCTAAGGTTGATGTGTTCTTAGCTTCATGTGAGATATATGTGCTAAGCATAATGTCAGAAAAGGAACAGCGACACCTATTAGCCATATACCGGTAGTAGACGGACCTTTTAAGTACTTAGTGGTGAACTGTGTGGACATGGTGAAGTATGCTCGAGGAAAAGATGTACATGGTTTTAATAATTGACAGGTTGAGTAAATGGTTAGAAGCAATGCCATCTGCAGATGAAGGAGCAGGAACAGTTATCAAGTCTTTACAAGCAAAATGATTCCTAGATTTGGAATTCCAAAGATCAGTTCGGATAATAGATCAGCGTTCATTCAGAAAGCTGTAAAGCAGGTACTACACAAAAGTAAAGATTTGGGTGTGTTTATCATCCGCACTGGGATATTAGAAAGAATAAACTTAACTGGGTTGATGCTTTACCCCTTGCGCTAATGAGCTATTGCATGCAAACTAACGGAAATACACACCTAACCTGCATGAATCCATTACGGGTCAACCCATGACTGTGTTATATTGTATAAGCCCCTCAATTGCAAATGAGGAAACTAACTGCAATATATAAAAGTAATCTATGCGCAGGAAAAAGCACGGAGCCCAAGTGGAGAAAGACACACCATGCCCAGTTGTCCCAGGAGACCTGATGTATCTACAAATGGTAGAAGGAAGTAACACAAATCCAGGAGGTGGTCCTAGCAGCTATTCCAACAGCAGTTCAGGTGGAAGACAGAACCACGTGGTATCACTTGAACCGGTAAATGAAAACCCCCAGAAATTAGTACAGAGAAAGAAGGAGAGAAACCGCTGATGCGAATGGCCAACATCCAATCGTAGTGAAAAAGTAAAAAAACCTATCGGGAAATAACCAACTATTGGCACAAGTTGGATACCAAATTGCACAGCAATGAACACTTCGCTGCCCAAAATTAAGTATGAGAATCTCCTTGAGAGCAGCATCCCATTTCTGATATAGACGCAACCGACTGACTGACTTTGACCAGTTTCCCCCCGACAATACTGACATGACAAACTTTTGTAAATATTGTATGTGACTACGATTCATGTCCTCCATGTTGTATAACGTATAATGTATTTCTGTTTAATAAAAACTATATTACTTTTACAGATGAAACAGCAGCGGCAACAATTAATCCTAATTTCCTCAACAGGAAAAGTGCACTGGAAGGAGCAAGCCGTAAACAAATTATGCCAATGTGTAATGCCACTAAACAAAGTTCTCTTTCATTACAGGTATAGAAATTTAATTGGAGCAGCTGATGGGTGACTTTACCGTGTCTAATGAAATTTATGTTGTGTATATCTAACCAAAGGCTTTCTAAAAGTAACAGCATTCCTTAGCAACAACAGACAAGGACAAGTCTTCGGATGCGCATCTTCCATAGCAAAGGAGGGAAGACACGGGCCCATAATGAAGTGCTAGTAACCTCTCTTGTGGGCTCCAACTGACTCTCTATGATGCGCAAAGTATCTGGGTTGAAGATTCTTATATTACAACAAGGCTGTTTAAAATTATACCCACTTTTAAAATTGTAATGTGTTATGCATGTTCCATATTAGATTGTATGATTCACTCAGTTAGTGTAAACCTAGAAAATCACTGTGTTAATTACATATTCATGTCGTGTTATTGTTATTGTATTATGAAAAGTATAAGGTCATGGAGGTCGAGTCTTTTACCCCTTTCTAGTCAAGTGTGGAAGGAGAGGTTTGGCCGATTCTCCACTAGAGTTCAAATACATAGGTTGGTCCTTGGTAGAAGTCCAGTGATTTAAGTTAATCACCAGTTAGTGTAAGTAAGACTAACACATGAATTTGCACTCTAGGTAAAACGATTATTGTGGGACTTATAAGTACCAGAGGGGGGAGATGTGGAAGAAATTTTTTATTTGATTTTATGTGACATACCCTACCTTTAAGACATAAAAGATACCCCAGCTTGAAATAATGGGAGACTTGCGTGAGAGGCTGAGCATATAGGCCTCTTGGCATGTGCCTGGTTAAGAAATCTGATCTATACATTGAGGCACATAGAACTGGGAAATTTAATGAGACCCAGATGTTGAATGTAAAATCAGCGCGGGAAAACTGGCCGCCTTTGTTTAGGATCAGCATTTAAGCAAGAAGCCGTCGGGAGTCGTGGGGTGTTCTGCAGACCTCCCGACTTTATTGATCAACCAATAAAGTTGTAACCTTCTGAAATCAAAGTCTGAGTCTTCGATTAATTTCTACGACACTATCTTCTTCATTCGAAATTGCAAAGTAGTCGCATACTTATCTTTCTCATATTCCCTTTTTTTCTTTTTCTGAACTTCAAAATGTGGAGTCGTCTCCTCAGGACCTGTAGTTTTCTTCTGAACTGCATAACTGCAGTTCCATCACCAGTAGGATGTGGCAAACCTTCAGCAGTTGTAGAATGTGAATCGAAATATCCATATCGTCCAGATCTGTCTTTGAACACAGCAATAAACGATGGAGAAAGAAGAAGCAGTGCATGGCTGACATCTGTTGAAAGACACTGAAGTCGTTCACTGAGAGGAATCCACCACTCTTCCATTTCTGGAGTTCCTCTGGCTCTCAGGTATCCACTCAAGATGTCTGACTTTTGCACACGGTAAGTGTGGTTACTAGTTGTAATGCTCAGAGGTACTTCATCCATGCTCAGATGATTGTGTTTGAATCTTCCCCTTCGCCATTAGCTGCATTTTAGTGCTGACATACAAAGCATCCCCCTCCTCTAACACTCTGTCAAGATCAGGCTGTTTGAAGCAAGTTCCCTCACTGTGGTATGCAAGGAATGTCAAAGCTATACATAAGCATTGACGATTTCTTGAGAAAACATCATACCTTTGTCTGTTTTCCTTCACTATGTGTTTCTACGTGTCATTTAAAGAAGATTTATGGTTTAAAAGTTATTGTAAAGTGTATTGTAAAGAAAAATGTTGAACACACCAATAAACATTTTTTTCACCCAGTTAAAAGAATTATAGCAAACAAAACACAAAATATAAACCAAGATTTTAAGGGAAGGAGCTTTGTTTTTTTAGACAAAAACAACACCACAGAACTGATCATAATTAAGGATTGACAATACAATTTTTTTTGCACGATCCTATACTTTTGGCGGGGCAGGAGTCCAGCATATTGCCCTATTAAATGCACTACAAACATATAATGCAACAAACCTCAAGAGTTGCTCACGAGATTAAGCTCAAAACTTGAAACTTGAAGCTCAATGATGAAATCAATCTAAAGAAAGCCAGAAAGCATGTGAATGATTCAAAGCATTCAACAGAGACAGGTAAATCACAACAAAACACTAGTGACTTGAAGCAGCAAAACATAATTTTATAATTAACATACATTGAATATGCTGTTTGGGTTAAAAATAAATCCAATAAAGTTTATGATAAATTTGTAAAATTCCTACAACCACAGACATATGTGCAGTACCATTCAAGAATTTGGGATAGGTAAGTTTTTTTGTTTTGAAAAGAAAATCTTAATGTTGGTTATAAATAACAGGTGAAGACGACTCACCCGAGGATGTGCTCGCGGTTTGCAAACTAGGCCTCAGTTGTGTTTGAATAGTACTGAGAGTTTTAATATTTTTTGCTGCCATTTTACACAGTATTGAGTAAAACTTCAAAACACAACAAACTAGAGAATAAAACAGGACTAAAATTATGGCCACAAAGCGTGAATGAATAACAATTTTAATCGAAATCGGCGGCAGCTCCCAAACTCACGTCCTACTCCATAAAACTCAACCGGAAGTCCCCCTGTTCAAATTTAAAGATGCACATGCATGTGCAAAAAGACGAAGTACAACAAAGAATATAGTTGCAAGCAACGATGACGGGCCCAAGCACGAGCGCCACCGCCACCCGGGCGCATCAGTGAGACGGTGGGCAAAGAGGGCACGTGCACTTATAGGGGAATGGACAGACGTGACAGTTTGGGTCGAATGAAACAGATTATACGAATGTCCGCTCATGGCAAATGGGACTCAGCATCTAAGCTGTAATGTCTCTACTGTCCGTGTATTTAAATATGCATGGCTAAACTGTCTGAGATATCAGAAATCCCATTGCAATATTCCATCCTCAATGTTTTAAGATTATATGGGCCGGTTTGGGGAACCTGATAATGGTGCAGGTGCTTGGACTGGTCACTGTTTATGTGGGATTGTGTCTAGAATGTGTAAAATGTCTGTGTGTTTGTGTTTGTGTGTGTGTGTGTGTGTGTGTGTGTGTGTGTGTGTGTGTGTGTGTGTGTGTGTGTGTGTTTATGTAGTATGGTTAGTGTGTGCATATTGTGTATGTGTGTGGGTATGTGTGTATGTGTGTGTGAGCGATGTGTGAGCAATGTGTTTGTGTGTGTGTGTCTGGTGTGGTGTGTATATCACCGCCCTTGACCACATGACTGAATGTTGCACAGTGGGCAATTTAAATGTTGGCATTGTTTATTTTTATTATTTCGACATGTGTAAATTGTAAACATGAAACCATAATAATATTGTGTGTGTGTGTGTGTGTGTGTGTGTGTAGTATGGTTAGTGTGTGCATATTGTGTATGTGTGTGGGTATGTGTGTATGTGTGTGTGAGCAATGTGTGTGTGTGTGTGTGTGTGTAGGTTTAAGGGCTCGCCACGGCCGACCCGTTTAAGATATCAAACAGCCCTCCGCAATGTTAGATCCTCAATGTCTTGAGATTATATTAGACCCTGTTTGGTCAAAAACAGATGAATCCTGTAAGAGTAGTATATCACATTCCAAAGGGTGCGTTTTTCAATCAACGCCAAATAACTGAGTTCATGTTCAGCGGATTCCATGACATGGGGTATGCAAATTGTTCACCTCAATGAGATCTAAATTTATACTGGGTCGCATTCATATATGTGAAAGTGGATATGAATTATGCAGCTTAAACTTTACAAAGTTCCAGGGGGCGCTGTACAGGCCTTGTGCCACGCCCAGGGTCCAGGCTCTCAGGGCTCCCTCATAGTACGTTTGAGTCTACAGCCATAAACTTTAGGTCTTTCCACTCCTGAGATATGAGAAGAATAATTTTCTGTGATGTTTTCTTTAGTTAAATAGTCGCCATAGCAACACGATTCAAAATTCCTTTACGGTCACCCATGTCTTTTCATTACTCTGGCTGATTTTGAACCAAATCAGGTGAAAGTAAAGGTTAAAATATTGGTGATTTCCAAAAGTGACACACTTCCTGCTGCCAGTTGGTGGCGCTATGACATAGCCTCATGATTGTCATATGATGTGATCAGCTTCCTACTCTTAACATACCTTTAAAGTTTCATGTACATAACTTAATGTACACAGAAGTTATTAGCCACTTCCTGTTCCTTTTTATTCGCCATAATTTTAAAGCATCGCCACAGCCGAACCGTTCGAGATATCAAAAAACCCTCCACAATCGGCAACTTGTTTAGATCATATTTAGCCTGGTTTGGTGTGAATTGTAATAATTCCCTAGGAGGAGTATATGACATTCCATTGGGTGCGTTTTGCAAACAACTCAAAATAACTCACTTCCTGTTGATTACACCTGATGACATGCAGCACGAAACTTGCTCAGTTTGAAGAGATCTAAATGTCCACCTAGTTTTATAAGTATACGTGCAAGTGTGTCTGAGCTATGACGCACGATTTTCTAGGGGGCGCTGTGACGGGCGTGTGCGACTCCCCGGGCCGAGCCCCACTGAGGACCTGATGGCCGCAGATTCCAACCTGTATGCAAATTTTGATGAGTTTTTGAGTATGTTAAGGACCCCAAAAGTGGCAAAAATGTGGAAAGAAAATATATATATAGTTGCAAGCAACGATGACGGGCCCAAGCACTGCGCCACCGCCAGCCGGGCGCATCAGTGAGACGGTGGGCAAAGAGGGCACTTAAAGGGGAATGGCAAAAGGACAGACGTGACAGTTTGGGTCGAATGAAAGAGATTATAAGATTGTCCACTGATGGCAAATGGGACTCAGCATCTAAGGTGTAATGTCTATACTGTGCATGTATATAAATATTTATGTGCATGTGTGTGTGTGTGTGACATTATTAGCCACTATTCGGCATGAGACATGTCCATGGCAAAACTGTTTGAGATATCAGAAATCCCATTGCAGTATTCTATCCTCAATGGTTTGAGATTACATGGGCCGGTTTGGTGAAGATGATAATGGTGCAGTTTGTGTGTAGCGGATGTGTGTGTGTGTGTGTGTGTGTGTGTGTGTGTGTGTGTGTGTGTGTGTGTGTGTGTGTGTGTGTGTGTGTGTATAGTATGGTAAGTGTGTGCATATTGTGTATGTGTGTATGTGTGTGTGAGTGATTTGACTGTGTGTGTGTGTGTGCGTGGTTTGGTTAGTCCATGCATATTGTGTATGGGTGTGGGTATGTGTGTGTGTGTGTGTCGTGTGTATATCAATGCCCTTGTCCACCTGACTGAATGTTGTACAGTGGGCAATTTAAATGTTTGTATTGTTTATTTTTATTATTTCTGCATATGTTTAAATTGTAAACATGAAACCATAATAATATAGTGTGTGTGTGTAGTATGGTTGATGTGTGCATATTGTGTATGTGTGTGGGTATGTGGGTATGTGTGTGTGAGCAATGTGTGAGTGTGTGTGTGTGTGTGAGCGATGTGTGAGTGTATGTGTGTGTGGTGTGTATATCACTGCCCTTGTCCACCTGACTGAATGTTGCACAGTGGGCAATTAAAATGTTTGTATTGTTTATCTTTATTATTTCTGCATATGTTTAAATTGTAAACATGAAACCATAATAATGTAGTGTGTGTGTGTGTGTGTGTGTGTGGTATGGTTAGTGCATGCATATTGTGTATGTGTGTGGGTATGTGTGTATGTGTGTGTGAGCGGTGTGTGTGTGTGTGTGTGTGTGTGTGTGTGTGTGTGTTAAAGCATTCCTTATGAGGAAAAACTTAGAATTAAACAGCAGGGCAGATCAACACCTAAGATTGATTTAGTGCAAAAGATAGGGAACAATAACAGGTCTTTTCAGCTCTCCTGGTATGACAGGAAGTGAAAGTTAGCTGGGTGACTGGAAGTGCTGTGACAAATAAAATGTACTGCTGGCCATGCCTCTTGATGAAACCATCTCACGGATGTGTTGTTTGGTCAAAGGTGGGGTTTGGAGATCTGTCTAACTTTGACAGGGCATATAAAAGACATGAAAAAAGCAATGAACATGTGAGTGCATGTGCAAGATTAAGTTGCATGGGAAGGATCAGGGTTGAGCATGCAATAAATGAAGGTGCTCGCATTCAAGTGGCTAAACATAATGAAACAGTGAAACAAAACAGGGCCTTCCTAAACCGCCTTTTGATGTGACATCCTTGCTTGGTCGGCAGGAGTTGTCATTTAGGGGACATGATGAGAGTAGTGAATCATCCAACAAGGGGAATTACAGGGAGTTCACAGAAACATTAGCTAAATATGACTCTGTCCTCTCCACACAATTCGAGTCCTCAACTGTGTTTTCTGGTATGTCCCATACTATTCAAAATGGCTTGATCTCTGCTCTTGCAGCCACCATTTCTGATCAGATCAGAGATGAAATTCAGGATGCTCCCTTTTTTGGGAGGTCGATGAAACAACTGATATAACTGATATATGAGTTTTTGCGCTTTTTGAGAAAACGCGCATATCATCTGACCAACAACAAGCGAATCCATCAGCAAATAATCACAACTCCGGCACAAAGGTATGTTACTATGTCCACCATTCAGCTCGCTCAGTGTGTGGAGTGCAGGATGTTTAGACATTCTTCCTCCGTCATTAGTGATCATTTTATTTGTGATAGGTGTGTGTTAGTGAGCACCCTGACGGAGAAGATATCAGCATTAGAGGAGCGCATCCAGACTCTAGAGAGGGTTAGAGAGCGCGAGAGCAGCGTTATTCCCATAGCGGAAAGTCTGGGTGCCGCAGGCGGAGATAACCAGCCCCCGACTCCGGCAGTAGAGCCCTCACAGCGGGGCGAGTGGGTGACGACTCGGCGGCATACTTGTTCAGCCAAAGCTAACGCTAAGGCTAGCCCACCGGAGCACACCTCTTCTGCGCTTCACGTGTCCAACAGGTTCGCTCTCCTCAGTGATGCACCCGCTGAGAAACCTGAAAGAGCTCTGGTTATAGGAGACTCTATACTGAGGCACGTGAAATTAGCCAGGCCTTTAGGGGC
>JAAGKR010008117.1:0-33018 GCA_011419295.1 Clarias macrocephalus | reverse complement strand
TATATATATATATATATATATATATATATATATATAATATTATATATTACAAGTCTAATATCTATATAGTTCGGTCATGGTCACAAAATAAACAAGGAGTGTTTGGAGTTTATTTGGAGTTAAATGTCCCTTTGGTGAACAGGAAAATAAAAATAATGTTTATTGTGTTGGTTGAATTTATTGGATGTTTTAAGGCATAAGGCATATGAGTTCATTGTTTAATATAAAAATAGGAAATGAAATTGGCTAAATATAAAAATGTTCCTTTAGGATATAACGTTCTGACAAATACCTGAAAAAACTGAATAACATCATTTGCAACTCTTTCTGTCTTTCTCCTTCTCTCCGATGGAGGTGTGGATGGCTGGGGTTTGAGGTTCAAGCATGTGGCACAGTTTGGTCTCATTGCTGCAGTTTGGTCTTCTAGGTAAACACTGCAGCTCAGACACACTGCATGACACATGTCTCAGAAACAGCCTTACAATAACACTGAGCTGGAGAGTAACAACCACCGAGGTGCTGGATGAAATAACAACTTCCCACAGCCATTAGGGCATTAATAGTTTAGTTTGTTTAGTCAGGTGAATAGTTTGGAGTGGATTGTTAATGCATTCAATTCTCATTTCTCACAATAAGCAATAACCAGGATTTTCTTTTTATTTGTCCGGACAGATAACAATTATAGTATAATGAAGTATACTTGTATTGCACAAGCCTTCAGACGATCTTGGGTTCATCTCAATGGTTTTTTTTCTTATATTGTCTTAGGGAGTTTTTCTCCCCCTCTTAATTCTGGCTTACTTACTCACTCATCATCTATAGTGTTTTATCCTGTATGCAGGGTTGCGGGGGGGCCTGGAGCCTATTCCAGGAGACTTAGAGCATGAGGTGGGGTACCAATCCATCGCACGGCACACACATACACACACACACACACACACTCAAACGCTCATTCACACACTATGGGCAATTTGGAAACACCAATGAATAAGCCTAACCAGCATGGCTTTGGACTGTGGAAGGAAACCCACAAAGCGCAGGGAGCACATGTACACAGACCGAGGCGGGACTTGAACCCGGATCCCGGAGGCGCAAGGCATGACATTGTCACAAAGCAGCTTTAAAGAAATCCTGATCTAAATTTGGTGACACTGGCAAGGCAAATGAGGAAGAGAACTTAAGAAGCACCAGACTCACATATTATAGCGAGGCCAAGATAGTGCGATTCTAAATTCTACACTATAAAATCAAACAAAACTATATGTTTTGAAAGAATGTTCAGTATAAACATGATTACAGGTGGCATAGTGGCCTCGCACCTCCTGAGTCGGGGGTTCGATTTCAACCTCAAGTCTGTGTGCATGAAGTTTGCATGCTCAAGTCTACAGTATCCAGGTGAGATTATACACAGAAGAATGCGTAGGATTTAGTTGGATTTCTATAAAGCTGCTTTGTTACTCTGTATGTTAAAACCCCTACACAAATAAAACTGAATTGCCAACTCAAGTTCAGATGTGCTGACCTTGACATGCTCAAACCTCCTTAGGAAGGAGGAATCTTAGGAAGACCCCCTCTGGTTACAAGCAGCTTCTCCATTTTGACGCGGGTTAAAGTTAAGCCCAGTGTTGTTGTAGTTGTCGTTTTTATTTGCCGCTTGATGGGGGGTTATGCAAGACAAACTGGGCAAGAGAGGAAGTTGAGGTGTGAATGCTCTGCCTCCTAAAGTTTGTCTCCTAGGCTTAAGGTCATTACATACCCACGTGTGTGTGTGTGTGTGTGTGTGTGTGTGTGTGTGTGTGTGTGTGTGCGTATGTGTGTGTGTGTAACGGAGTGTGGGATCAGGGATTGTTAAATGTAATGACCTTTAATGTGTTTACGAGTGGACAGCAGGTGTCCCACTGAAGGAACCAGTAGCAGTACAGGCACACTTAGATGATATTAGTGGTAATGGGTAGTGCTAATAAGATTAGGATATAATGTCAGTGTACGGACTGTCATTTTGATCGACCTAAACAATTTTAGCTGAGGAAGTCCTTTTAAGGCGATCTGTTTTATACCATGATTAGTTTCAGTCCTTGTGATTTTGGGAAGCATTTGCAACTTTGTGGTCTTCAATGTGACACACAGTACCAAACACCACGATCTGTGCAGAACATTCTTAGAAAGAGGATATCACAGATACGTACAGTGATTTCAGTGATGTGACAAGGTCAACATGTGACGTCTCGTGGAAAAATGATGTTTTGTGGCTGGTCTTTTCAGCACAAGCTCAAGACAAGATTAAAAAGGCATACTATGCACACACACACACACACACACACACACACACACACACACACACACACACACACACACACACACACACACACACACACACACACACACACACACACACACAGCACTGAGCAGGTCATATTGTTGTTCTATTAAACACTGTTGTACATCGGTGATTCAGTCATCTCATCCTCGACCATCCAGACGTTTCTGACACTCCCTCACACCCACATACACTCACATGTCTCCTCATATGCATACTCTGATGATTTAGTCATGTATGAACAACGTGATAAGACCAGGAGACCAGTGAAGATAAATTGGCCCACTGTGCCATTTCAGATTCATTTCACCTAAACAGCATACCAGTGCACACCATGGAGGCTGAGTTGGGAGTCGGAGTGCTGGTCGTGGCTGTAGGATTGTACATCGCATGCTCGCTCTATCTGCTGCATAATCCACTTCTTCTCCATAAGAAAAAATGTTTAGCTTTTTACAGCAGGCACATTTCTCACAGAGGCGGTAAGGGGAGACTCCAGTTATTCTGATTTCTCTTTTTTTGCTCATTATAAAGTTAATGAACTATATTAGTTAGTTAATGTACTATAGTATTATTTAAAAAAAAAAACAAGTAGTGTTTGCTTTCTTCATAAATTGATCATATTTATGTTTGTAATGACAATAATAATCACAATGATTAGTGCTTAGATGTATTTTCTTATTCTTATACCCAGGTGCTGGTGAGAGGATAGAAAACACTATGGAGGCTTTTACACAGTATGTAAGAGATTTAGTCTCTCTGGTAGACTAAATGTGTTGGCAATTAAAATATGATGAAATAAAATATATACAGTCTTGAATAATAAATGTAATGTGGAAGGTGGTTTCATCAACACAAATTTATTTCTACATTACATGACATTTTACATTACAGTTAATGAATTGTTATATATAGAAAAGAAAAACTCAATATAAATGTAAAAAATATGAACTAATTTAATACTGTGATATCTTTTGTTGTATTGTTAATTCATGGCATGGCGTTCATGCTTATGCTTATGGTCAGCCAGTTTAACGCTCCTCTTTATATATATATTTAAACCTAGATCCATGACATGGCCTGAGTGCGTTAAGATACATTATTTCAAACTGTGTGGACATTTAGTATTTGTTATTTTAAATACTTTTTTTTTTTAGCTTTAATAATACATTTTTGTTGAGCCACACTCCACTAAAGGCCTTGGATTTTTTTTAAACTATAGTTTGTTGTTGATGATGTTGTTTCGAGGTTCATTTTTTTATGAACACCTCGTCTCATGAAAAATGTCTAAACTGCCTATAATTTGCTTGTTCAGAAATTTTTTAAAAAGTCTTGGCCTTTTGAAAATGATTATTAGTTTAAGCAACTGCACTACTACTACTACTCTATTTACATTTTTAATATTTTAAGTGATATAAGTGATATATGTGCTTGAATAATGTATGTACAGTTAATTACTGATAATGCAGTTACACAGGAAAATATAGAATACTACTACTACTACTACTACTACTACTACTACTACTAATAATAATAATAATAATAATAATAATAATAATAATAAAGTAAATACTATTGGGCAAAGTTCAAGTGATATTTTGAAAAATGCATAGCAACAGCAGAAGCATGTATAAAGTGTAAAACAGGTTGTAGATGTGATTGCACACTGTATATCCTACATATAGTCAGTAGACACACAGGGGGATATGAGAAATGACCAGAAGTTGCTAAAGCAATGCCAAGGACAAAAAACTACAAGATACATAAGAAGCATATAAATAAAGTATATCAGTCACAAGTAATAAAAAACATCGATTAATAAGTGCTCTGATTTCCTCACCAGTGCAGTACAAGTAGGAACTGAGATGCTGGAACTGGACTGTCATTTAACTCTAGACGGTTATGTTGTGGTGTGCCATGACAAAAACCTTAAAATACTCACAGGATCTGATGTGGACATCTCTTCGGTTAAGTATCAGGTGGGTGTTACAGAAATATGCTTATTTGCTTTAATACATATTTAATAAGGTACAGCTTTATTTTAATGCGTAATCATTTATTTAGGACTTGCCACTTTATAGAGAGAAGCTTGAGGTGATGTTCAGTGCTGGTAAGCTGGTTCAGAATCCAGTGCAATAAAATGTTAGACTCTATAGTAGATCTAAATAGAAACATGAACACCTGAAAATCTCCACCAGGGCAATACAGTACAGGGAAGGACAGGAGAATCGCCCTGCTCGAGGACGTCTTCAAGAAATTCCCCCAAGTGCCAATCAACATCGAGGTGAAACAAAACAATGAGCTGCTGGTACAAAAGGTATTTACCACCCAGCCTGACGGATTAACAAAAGAAGAAGGATATTTATGTAATTGCAGTTAAAGTAAGAGTGATGTGTTATTTAGGTTGCTGATCTGGTGAAAAAGTATGACAGGGAAACCATCACTGTCTGGGCCTCTGATGATTCTGAAATCATGGCAAAATGCAGAAAGCAGGTACATCACCACATTTCATGTGTCTGAGCCTACGATTACATCTGAAACAACAATAATTCTACGGATTATAAAGGATTTAGTATTCCAACCACTGACTTTTGAAATTGCATGCACAGAACCCCTACATGCCATACAGCTTCGCCCCGAGACGAGGAATCCTTCTTCTAGTACTCTACTACACTGGCCTTCTGCCCTTCTGCCCTCTGGGAGAGAGTCTACTGCAGTTCTACCTGCCCAGTGTAATCAACAGGTCAGTAGCTTTTTCCTTCAGAAACTTGAGACATAGGTTTTTCTGTCCAGCTAACTTTTTTCTGAAGACCTGAATTAGTATAAACCAATAATCAGAACACCTGAATGGAATTGCCGGAAGGGATAAATATGTACGCTTGGTTGATGATGTAGCCCTGCTGAAGAGACAATATTGTAAAGGCAAAGGGAAACAACATTTCAGGTGTTCAGTTGGATTATTGGACAAGAGACTATTTTGGTCACAGCATAATGATTTATGTCAGAAGTCCAAAATATGCATCCTACCTGATAGGATGAAGAAACAGATAACTTAGCAGCTTTCCAGTCTCAGTAGGGTGTACATGATAACGTACACATACAGGCTAGCACATGCAAAGTAATGGAATTGTATTTATTAATTAACATATACTACACCTACAAGGGGGTATCAAAAAGTTTGGAGACTAGTTTTGGAACACACCAATAGATGGCAGCACAAGATTGCACGCACAACCATATGAAGGCTCCGACCTTCATAAGTCAGTGTGCCAAAAGACATGGTCGCTGTGTAACTGGTGCTATTCTGACCGTGTGTGTTACCATGTTCGCTATTTCATCATGGACAGCAAGTTAGAACAAATGTTAGAATGTGAAATTCTGCGTGAAACTGGGCAAATCTGCCACAGAGACGTTTGACATGGTCCATCAAGTTTACGGAGATGCTGTAACGAGTCATTTGAGGTGTTTTGATTGGCATGCATGCTTCACGAGCGCGAGAACATCACTGGAAGACGACGAGGGATCAGGAAGACCATGAACATGCCGAACAAGCAAATTGTGCATGATGCTTGTAAGAGAACAATCCACCGCATTGCTGCCATTATCGGTGTCCTACCGAACAGTTCAGGCGTTCCTCATATGTTATTTGAACATGACCTGTGTTGCTGCCAAGATTGTCCCCAGACTGCTGACCCAGGAGCAGAAGGATGGGGTGGAGCCATCCCAGAATATACCACACAAGAAATATACAAGAAATAATTTATCAAAGGATAAAGTTGTTCAGTCAGAAGTGGGGCCGAACAATGTCAGCTGAAACTTTTTGACCCATCTGAATATTTGTGAAAAGGTCTTCTTTTGTGGATTTAATCATGCTGATATACAATATGATGGCACAGTGGCTTAGGGGTCACCTTGCACCTCTGCGGCCCAGGTTCGATTCTCACCTCGGGGTGTGTGTGAGTGAGTGTGTGTGTGGAGTTTGCAGGTCCCCCCCCGAGCCTGGTGTGATTCTTCCGGTTACTCCAGTTTAATCCCACAAAGACCTAGACCTAGAAAAAAGCCTAGGCTAACTGGCATATCCAAAAACTGCCCCTAGTATGTGACTGCACGTGTGAATGTTGACCGGAGGAATAAATACGATGGTCACCGTTTGCCTACACGGCCCCTAGATGGCCTGCAGATGTTCCTAGATGGATGGATGATGGCTACACTATATGGCCTTACCTACAGTATATGTGGTTCTTCCCATAAAGTTTTAAGAACACTCTTGTGTAATGTAGCAGTACAATTATCCATCACTCTAACTAAGAGGCCCAAATCTGTTCCATGTCCTTGTGCACATATGAGCTCCATGAAGACATAGGAGACTTTAAGACTTAGTGTTAAGGGGGAAATGGAAGAACTTGAGTGTTCTGCACAAAGCCTGGCCTCAACACCTTTGAGATAAACTGGACCACTGACTATCCCCTGGGCCTCCTCCCCTGACATCACGAATGCTTCCTTGGTTGAACGATCCCAAATTTCCCCAGCCACAATGCAAAATGTAATGGAAAGCCTTCGCAGGGGAGTGGAGCTTTTATTATAACAAGGTACTAAATCTGGAATGGGATGTTCAAAAAAAAGGGTGATGGTTATATACAGGACACGTGTGCAAAAAAGATTCGTACAGTCTGTTTTGCTAACATGCCAAATGTATATACTTTTACAGGGGGTATATTCCAGAGGAGGCTATATTCAAGAACAGATTTGCAGTCTATCTCATTGAAAAGTAAGTCATATATTCTATCCTGGTTATCCAGTGTGGAATGTCTGTGTGGGTTCCCTTTTGTTTCTCCAGTTTTCTCCTCGGGTGCAATGGCTACTCTGCATGATTGTGTGTCTCTATGTATGATGATTTGTGGGGGATTAGCATCTCATTCCACCTCTATTCCAGGGAAAAAAAGCAGAAGATGAATGACTAAATGAAAGGGTTTAGTAGTATGTGTGTTTCGTTTCTCTAGACTGACTATGAGAAAGTCTTTGTTTGAGCACTTGGTGAAGCGAGGCATGCAGGTATGTCTGTCAGTTTCTTTTCTCTATAATCAAGATTCAATGATACAGACATGATGATCATTTCTGTAAACCTTCAGGTCCATCTGTTCGTGTGCAACAACGAGAGGGACATGGCTGCGGCTTTCGCATTCGGAGCCACCGGAGTGATGACTGATTATCCCACCATCCTATCAGACTACCTGAAAAAACATCCTGCTGTTTAAGTTTAAGGTTTAAGTTTGAGGTTCAGCCAAAACAAAACACGACAACATTCCAGTATTGAATAGGAATCAGGTTTATTTCTTTTGAATCAATTTGCAATCCAGAAGTCACAGGGTACTTATCTGAAAAGGTGCAACATTTTGTGTGTGTTTTTTTTTATTTTATTGCTTCAGCAGAATAACCACAGTGTAATAAGTGTGACCATCACATGACCTGCAGAGGGTCTTTGTCTTTTTGGGAGATGATTATGGTGACAGAGTCAGTAAGATGAGCAGACAGACGCTCCTTAAACACAGTGAGAAATCCCCTCTCGCTGTTACTGTGCTCACTCAGAATCACACTCGTGCCTTTAGAGACGGCATCCAGCACCTCGTGATGAGACATCTCGCCTGAGAGGAACAAAACACACATTATTACTTATGATAGTGTTTATCTATGCATTATTAGCGTTTGATGTTCAGTGGGTCTCGAAAAAACTTAATTTAATTTTGACTATTTAACTTTAATTAAATATGACTCTCAAATGAAATCAAATGTCACTCTAAATTCATGTCATACTGATTGATTTTTAAGATTTTATCGCTATCCTGATTTGCTGCATTTGCTCAGGAGTTCAGCAATATTATTCCACACGTTTACTTGGAATCCATTAGTTCCTCAACAATGTCAAGTCAAGTCAAGTCAAAACGAGCACAAGGATTAAAAAAAAATATTAAAGTTTCATACATAAAAATGTGGAATTCAAATTGCGAAGTAGTCGAAGCAAAAAGTCCATTTGGAGCTGTTTGGCCAAAAAGCACGGATTAATCCTACTATTATTATTATGATACTAATAATAAATGTATCACTGAGCTTAGCTGTTAACACTGTCGCCTTGCACCTCCAGGGTCTGGGTCCAATACCAAAAAGAACTCTTCATAGCGCTAAACAGCATTAGAAGGAAACCATGGAAACCAAATCCCTCCTTCAAAATCCAGTTACGTAAACAGTATTGAAATTACAATTTAGGCGACGACTCGTCACGCTATAAATTAAGTTTTCAAAATTCAGACTAAGTCTTAATTAAGAAACTAAGTTTCTATGTTAAATATGTATATGTTTGTTTTGAGACTATGATTTCACACTTTTTGTCCATAATGTCACCATACGTATCCTTATTTTGCTTCATCTTGGCTAATGTGAAAATAAATAAATTTCATAATTTATTAGACGCCCCATCCATCCTGTATTGAAAACTGCAACGCGATATTAAATCTCTTCTGTTTCTACTTTTTTTCTTTCTTTCATTAAAATCTTGGAATTCGCATTTATGTGGCATAAATGAACGCTGTGTTACAAAATGCTGTGAGAGCGTATACACACCTGTGACGTAGAGGTCTGCTTTCACACCCTGCAGGACTGAAGCTCCTGAGCCAGCACACACAGCTACACTCTTCACCTCAGAATCTTGGGAAATATAATTAAAAATAAAAATATTTATTTCTTATATTGAGATGTGTCGGCTACTCGTGCTCTGTAAACCTTCATAACGGCTCTAATCTGAGGTTAATTGGTGATTTCTGAGGCTGGTGACTCTAAATGAACTTCTCCTCTGCAGCGGAGGCAAGTCTTGGTCTCGCTTTCCTGAGAAGGTCTTCATGAGAGACAGTTTCATCATGGAGCTTGATGGGTTTTGCACATGCACTTGATGATGCTGTTCTTGCAAAAACTGTTCCAGAAAATAGGCTGAGCGCCGTGTCTTACTGTTGTTGTTGTTGTTGTTACATAATTACCTAATGTCTGTCAATAAAACTGTCAATTTATACTGTATTTAATGAGCCGTATTCGTTCATTAAACCTGACATGTTGATCCTAGCTGTTACACAGAGACTCCGGGAACAAATCGAAAGCTACAGTGAATTATACTGTTGGATGTTAAGATTAAGAAATAAAACCTATGAATATTTATTAGATACTTTTATTTATTTCTGTTAACATTCTATTTATGTTAAACAGCTTACTCGCGTTATTCCCTTTAAAATAGCAAAAAGCAAGTTTTATTAATATAAGAGAGTCTGTGTAGACTGCACTTGTATGCAATGTTTTGGATTCAAGAGAAAAAAGAGAGAGAGAGAGAGAGAGAGAGAGAGAGAGAGAATTGTGTGAGAGAATCACGATTCACAATTACGGATTAATAACATAAAAATGAAATAACCTTAGAGCAAACTTTGCGTAAAGAATTCCTTCTAAACATGTCCTTTAGATCAAAATCAAGTTTAAAGGATATTAAAAGGTTGCCTGGAAAATCACAAATTACAAATATTTGTCATAATTTCACCGTTTTATCCTTGCAAATACATGATCTAAATAATAATAATAAAGATCATTATGAATAATGATTTATCATCATTACCCAATGTTCTCTGATTTCCCAGAGCCAGTCTAAGGTAAGGCAGGCCGAAGTGTTTCTTCATTCTCTGGAGCGCCTCAGCTACGGATATCGGCTCATCCAACACGGCGTGCCGACCTTGACCGCAGCCTAGTAAAGGTGGCTAGAGACAAACACAACAAGAGGGACGGCTTCTCATTCCACTGGTCACATGATAATATGTACATTAGTTTTAAAAATTCATCCTTCAGAAGACTATACTACAGTAATTTAAGGTAGTAAATATCATAAATGTCATGTCCTTTTTTGAGACAACATACATGCATTGTATTTTGTAAATATACAAAAAAATAGCATGTACATGATAATATACATCATGCAAAAACATGATAATATACTACTGGCTGATCACACCTTAAACAATCTGTAGCATAGTTTTTTAATTATTTTAGATCCATTTATGTAAAATATACTTTCATTTAATATTTTGTGAAATGCAACAAATACTGAACAAGGTATTCATTTTTCAAAACAAAACAAAAAAAGAAAAAAAAACACATTTTCTAAATGTTCTATATTAAAGCAGGATTAAATTACATCATTTTAAAATTTACATAATCCAATTTACATAATCCAAAAATATTGACCTCAAGCATATAATCCCCTTCAAGCTGAGGGACATTTGCATGCATGTACTGTATTAGTGTGTCATCCATTTGCTTTGCACTGTTGCTGTACATTTAAGAAAATCTCAAAAACGTAACACATTACAGGAATTAAGATAACCTCTCTATACATGCACTTTGAATTAGAAATCCGCAAAAACCATTTGTCTTGGAAACACTATACAGTATTCACAAAATTTATCAAAGGTTATCAATTTCGATGTATCTCAGTAAGAGGCGCTATAGTATAACCTTTATTTAACTGATTAAAACGTTCTTTGGAATTTACATAAGTGACTTAATTAGTCGCCTACATCGGCCAATCAGCTTGCAGCGATGCAGTCGTGGGAATTAACTTACAACCGCTACAAAATGTGAATAGTACGTCCATAGCCAACCAATACTGATCTATGTAATAGTATATAAATTGGCCACTAGGGGCGCTACACACAAAAGAATGCTTAGAACTCTGTGCTTGTAGCTTGAGCTTACTTTTTTTTTTTATTATTGCAAACAAAACCATATGTTTCTTACCTTTGTGACCAGAAACAGCCTGACTATTTTAACACGCTTAATCTGATCTGTATAGTATGTCATCAGTCTTATAAATATTTTAAGGACTATTACAAAGCACAAGTGGATTAAAGCACCTGACAGAGTATATATGATGTAAAGACGTTCGTTTACCTGCTGGAGCTGTGTGATGTTTAGAGACTGGCTGGCGGTAGCGTTTCCTAATATGACCTGAATAGCAGGGGTCAGTTCCGAGCTGGGGCAGTTTAGGATCACACGCTGTAGCTCTTGTTCAGTCCTGAAAACACACACGAACAAATACTTTACTGAAATGTACTGTATTTTTTGTATATCAAATTTGTATTTATTGAACTTGATTCAGTTGCTCAGGTCAAGACTCAGCAATATTATGTTGACCTGAAAGTACTGAATGACCACGTTTTTCTTCCATGATGGCATGGACATATTCCAGGATGCAAATAGCAAAAGTAATGAGGAACCATTTTCACACATGAACAGGCCACCATATTGTGTGCCATGGTCAACGCTAAATATGCAGAATGACCTTTTTTAATCAGGTTATACGCACTATACGGCCATCACACTCAAATGTCCGTATGTCCATACCATAACCAAGGAGTCGTTTCCCCTTTGGTGTAATAACTGTATCCACTCTTCTGTGAGGGCTATGCACTAAATTGAGAAAACCTGGAGGACAACTGGCACTCTAATTCATCCTAAAGTTTTTTTTTGTCAGAGCTCTGTGCAGATCCCTCTGGTTCTTAGATCTCAAATCACTAAATCTTAATGTTCCAGCACACAACAGCTTGAGGAGGAAAATCATGTGACTCACTCACTCATCGTCTATACCGCTTAATCCTGCATTCAGTGTTGCCGGGGGCCTGGACAGGGTGACAATACATCGCAGGTGTGTGTGTACTCACACGTACACACACACTACAAGCAATTTTGGAAACTCCAATAAGCCTAATATGTATTTCTTTGGACTTCGAATGATTTACTTCTGCCACGCATCCTGCCAGTGTGTGAATAGTATGTGAACAGAGTGCACCACCTGCAGGATTATAGAGGAACTGCAACAATTTCCCATCTCACATGCAAACATATATAAAAGAAAAAAATATTTAAAACAATCGATTTTGGAAGGAAACGATTTGGTGATACACGAATTGCCACACAAAAGAATGGTGATATATCACTGATCTGTACCGTCTTTACTAAATATGATGATGTTAAATATGATTCTTTGGTCAGTCCACATGCCATCCAGCACATTGGGGTGACAGATACGCCCCACACTGGAGATATACCTCTGTAGTTTCTGTAGCAGTTAATCACGGTGTTGGGTTGCCAGCTCGAGCCCGATTGTAATTCACATACTAAGGACAATCTGACGACTACAATTAGCCTAATTTGCATGTTTTTGGGATGTGGGAGGAACCCGGAGTACCCGGCATAAACCCACCAAGCACGGAGAGATCATGCAAACTTCACATGCACAGACCCTGTGGCGGAAATCAAATCCTTGACCATGGAGGTGTAAGACCGCTAAGTGGTGCTAACCACTACGCCACTGTGCCGCCCAAATATGATGATGTACAGTATATGATTAACGTAAATGCAACCTGTTATAAAAGAACATAAAAGAGTTCTATATCTATTTAGCAAATTCTTGACATAAACAGGAATTTAAAACTGATTTTTTATTGATTGGTGATATTAGATGACAGAAATGTTTGCAGATTTGTCCATATAAAAATCATATCCATACAATATATCTGTAAACATATGTTATATTCTGTATGTTATCTGAATGCACCAATACCTAAGTATGTTGTACTGAAAGGTGTCACTATTTTCTGTCTTTCTCAACTCAGTCAAGATTTTTTCGAGCTCCTCTTCGTTTTTTGCTGTGAACTCCAGTCTGTGATTTTGGTATGCGCTACAGAGAGCCTGTCTTAACACCGTCACTTGTCCCCTACCTGTAGATAATAAATGAATCAATAATTAATATAAAGGAGAAGAAAGAAACAAGCATGTTATTGTAGTTACAAGATTATAACATTTTTCAAAAAGAACTCACCTACGCCTTCTATCAACCAATCATTCAGGCCGTCTTTCACGCTATCCCATGACGTATGCGGTGAGAAGACAGCTATACCGCTTTCTATAGCTCTGATGGCCAATTGCTGTTTCCAGTCCTTCTGTACAAGTCGCTTGAAAGGACGGAAAAGAGGTGGGTGATATGAAACGATGAGGTCACACTTCGCCGCTTCAGCTTCGTCCATAACGTCGGCTGTGAGATCGTTGGTGAGGAGGATCGTCTTGATTGGACGTTGTTTGCTCGGTTCCACCAAGAGACCAACGTTATCCCAAGATTCAGCCAAGGAGAGTGGTGCAAGCCGCTCAAGAACATCCAGGACTGTCTTTAAATCCATGGAGGAAGGAGGGTGTGAAAAATAACGAGAAGAAAGAACAAAAGCAGGGATGCGAAATGGATGACAAATGGAAGAATGCAGAACAAAGTAATGAAGTTTTCTGTTGAGGGCAGTGTTTGTGATGAGATTAAACCGTGTCAGGCTGCAGTTCAACGCAAAGAATCTTCTTGAGATGTTCATAGAGCTAGTAATCATGGATGAAGACACCTCTGTGGAAGAATAGGAAACAATGATGGGATAATAGGTAGAAATATTCAGTCACACACACTGATCAGCCACAACATTATGACCATCTGCCTAATATTGAGTAGGTACCCCTTTTGCCTTAACCTTTAACACAGCGCTAACCTTTCCACCAATTTTATCTACACTAGCGCTTCTATTGGATCGGACTACACGGGCCAGCCTTCACTCCCCATGTGTATCAGTGAGCCTTGGCCACCTATGACTCTGTGGCCAGTTCACCAGTTTTCCCTTTCTTGGATCACTTTTGGTATGTCCTGACCACTGCAGACCAGGAACATCCCACAAGAGCTGGAGTTTTGGAGTTGCTCTGATTTAATCCTCTAGCCATAACAATTTGGCCCTTTGTCAAAGTCACTCAAATCCTGGCACTTGCCCGTTTTTTCTGCTTCCAACACATCAACTTGATCCAATATAAGAGCTACTAAGGAAAAAGTTAATGCTGGTGGTCATTACTGTTTTGGTGGCAAAAGAGGAGCCTACTCAATATTAGGCAGGTGGCTGATCAGTGTATTTTAAGTACACTACGATGGATCTGTCTTTACTAGAAATAATACAAGAAGTAAAATAATAATCATACAATATCATAGCTTTTATATAGAAAATGATCACTGTGTTTATATTGTTTAAAACCATCAAAACAGCTGCAGGACTGACCAACACACACGTGCATACGGCTTAAATATAGGTACAGTATGCCATTTAATCTCCTACTGAATATCTAGTGCACTAGATAGTGTAGAAGCAGTGCGACTGGCCCGCAAGGCAGTGCACATGCACAGGGAGTACACAGTTATTTGTAATCGAGCCCGTACCTCAGTAGCTCGCGGGCTCACTTCGGTTAGCGAGCTTGACATTAGCCTTATATAAAGCGAGTGTTACACAGTCTGTTCGCACACAACTTGGACTCATATTAGTATTGCAGATAAAACCTGTTTGTTCGACGCTAATTAAATGCAGTCTAAAACTTAAACAGCTTAAAATATTACTATGACAATACCATCTTACCGGCAGTGACGCTGCTAACACTTCCTGTGGGCGTTTTATTTTTAAACAACTCCAACTCTGACTGGACGAATGCACGCAAACTACCTCCTCTCTCTTGTTTTTCTTTATTCTTTATTAATTTATTTATACATAAAACATTTACTATTTATTCATGTATTCATTAATTTATTTACCTTAATTAATTAATTAGTTAATTTCATCTGTATTTATTATGATATAATATAATATGATATTACTACCCTGGCCGTCCTATTTCTTTTTTTCAACAGTTCTTGTGAGTATCACCACTGTAACAAGACAATAAGACAATGTCTATTTTCTAAATTCGTGTATATAACCCAAAAGCTTTAGGACTTTTTGGTTATATACACGACTGGAGGACGGTTTTGTAACTCGCCAATAGATGGCAGCACAAGGCACAGTCACTGGGAGTACCAACCTTCATAAGTCAGTGTGCCAAAAGACATCGTCCTGTGTACATTGGGAGCTGTGCAACTGATGAAACATCTGTGTGCAACTGCCACAGAGACGTTTGACATGATTCGGCAAGTTTATGGCGATGCTGCAATGAGTCGTTCAAGGTGTTTTTTGACTGGCATGCATGCTTCAAGAGCAGAATAGCCCTGGAGGACGATGAGAGATCAGGAAGACATTCAACAGTCCAAAACTTCCAAGTCCAAGCAATCCTCACGTGTGATTTGAGCGTGTGCCGTATTGTCTGTCAAGAACTCTGTCAGCGTGCTGAGGATGATCCGTCCTTCATGATCTTTATCAGTGATGAAACTTGGGTGTATGTGCACAACAGTGAAGCAAAAGTCTTCACACAGGAGCTTTGACAATATGTATGTCCATATTTTTTGTGCCAATAAAACATCTTTGCATCTTGAATCTTTAGAGAGAGAGAGAGAGAGAGAACCTCCTTAATGTAGCATTGTGCATGGCCAGTAGGTGGCAGTGTGTGATTTACTGAAAAGCTAAGGAGCTCAGCTCAAGCTTCAGTTTGAAAAAGGAGCAGGCTTCAATTAATTTTTTTATGCTGGAGTACTCTCATCTTCACACCACAGAAGTGCAGTAGAATCGTTTTGGGTAGGATTGGTATTTCGATTAATAAAATATTCCTTAGTTAATAAGACTAACACATTAGTCTTGATTATTAATAAGACAGCAGTAAACTGGTGACTGGACGATGGGCAGACAAAACTAATTTATACCTGCATGGAGCAATGGATAGCTTGTCCAGTCTGATCCCACAGAAAAAAAAAGTTGGCTATGATAGAAAGGCACTAGAATACCCAGTGCACCACACACCCAGGACATGGCAGGCTAAAAAATCAATGCTGCCGACCCAGCCACCAAACTCGAGATTTAGCACCCATGGAATGCGCCAGACAAACACATCCAATCCATTGAGGCCTCACCCCTCAACCCATAGCACTGCCAACATCCAGGTGCCAGACACCACAGAACACCCCTAAGGTCTCCAGAGAGTCATGCCTTGAGGGGCCAGAACTGCACTGGTGGCACAGGAGGAATCCAAACACTCGCACATTATGCATCTGTGCACTAATTATAACTCAATTCTCATGTCTCGCAAGTCTCTGCACTGTTGTCTATTACATCCTTATTTACTCCATACTGTATGTACCATATACACAAGAATATACAGTATGTAAATATGTATATTCGGTTCAGAATGCTATATTCTTAACATGTCTTCACTGCACAGCCAGTGTTTGTACATTTTTATTCATACTCTATAAGTTTCCTACTGGTACCATACAGGGTGTCCCCCACCTTTTGCCATACAAGTAAGTTCCCTGATATAGGCCAGAGCCCCAGTGCAACTCTAAACAGGGATAAGCAGTATTGAATTAATAACACCTGTCTCAATAAACCCTAATAAAATGTGCAATACAGTCATTAAGGAATGTGTGCACAACATTTAAATTATACATTTTGTTTATTAGAAAAAAAAATAGTAAATTAGCTGATGTACTCATGGTGTGTGACCGCATTACTCATCTCTATATCTGAGAGCGATGTGTGACACTGAACCTGCTGTGCTGCTAAATAACCCGAGGTCATGAGACAGGCAAGAGCAGATTAATTTGGATTAATGAGATACAGAATGTAAAGTGCAGGAACATCCTGAATGGATCATGACAAATGTGTATGGTGCATGACAGATGTGAAAGAGACACCCATGACATTGTGTATGGATAATTAAAATGCTAAGTTTATGAAGCTTCTGGCAACTCAATGCTTGTACTTTATTGCATTTGTATCTTTTACAGAATTAAATACCAAAATTGTGAATTTATATATCCAGACCTCCGGAATTGTAATCATTATAATTAGCTATATATATTGCTATAAATAAATAATAAGCTATAAATATATTGGCAGTATACTAGACAGAAAGAAATATATTAAAAGAAAAAAAAATTTTTCCTGCCAAAATCTGGCAAGATATGAACTACATGCAGGTAATTTGCATGATCGAAACAATGCATCAAAAGAATCTCCATGTAAATAAGGGTGTAACATGTGGACATATTTTGCTATCTCTATACATTGCCCCAAGTCTTTAAAAAAAAGTTAGTTAAATTTTATTCTGTGTCTTCTTATTAAATGTAAATGTTGATTGTGCTTTAAATCCATTAAAAAATATTTCATGAGCAAGAGCGCTGTTGTACTAAAAATTGACAGATGCCAATATTCAAATAAAACCGCATGGTTGTTTACAGTTCGATAAGGAAGGAATTCTAATTTAGCATCTGTCAGTTTATACACAATTTGATCAAAATAAATTTTTTCCTTCATTGAAGAAAAAAGGCCAGGGGTAGCTGAGTGGTTAAGATGATTTTGAGGGACCTTTGCTTAAACCCCAGCATTATTGTGGGGAACTTGAGCAAGGCCCTTAACCCTCAACTGCTCAAATGTATAATGAGATAAAAAAAAATTAAAAACTTTGGAGAAGGGTAGCTGTCAAATGCCCTAAATGTAAATGTAGTTCCAAATGGACAGAGTGTTGCATGTTGCCTTGCAATGCACAAATTGAGACACCATTCAGCCAAAACATGGTATTTGTGTTAAAAATTGCCTTACCTAGGTGAAAAATTTAGTTTTCAGATAGGATCATATAATCCAATTTTTCCATAATACGTAATGTTTCTTATCTCCCGATCCATGTTTTCCTGTAAATACATACACATTTATATTTTTATTAGGTAAAAAAGAAACACATTTGCTAAATACAATTTCACGCTCTTTTATGTCTGTAGTGTCTGTAACTTTTTAAAATTCAAATATTTCAATGAGCTTAATTGTCATTCAGATGAAACTTGGCCAATTTAGATTTCATATGAAAAGACATAAAAGTGTATTATTCTAAAATGTAAAGGTGTTAAGATATTGCAACATGCATTTAACATGGTTACAGACACTACAGATTTTTAGTTTTTTAAGCTTTTACCAAAAAACTATTTAAACAAGACTTTTTACAGGTCATATACTTCTAGAGGCCATTTTAGTATGAAATATGAATAATTAGCGTTTTAAATGATTATTGTTTGAAGCGACACAGTATAACGCTGAAAGTGGCCATTTTTGGGGGCACATACAGTATAAAATCATCTCTCCAAAATAGCTGAAGTTACCGTAGCAACTTGAAATTTTGGTTTGTCGCTTCAACGTTGAATAAACTTCAGAAGTAGTTTCTTTGGCACACACATTTTCTGTATTATATGTATAACATCTTTTATTATCAAGGATAATAAAAATAAAATCAGCGCCAGTACTGAGACAGATTGCTCAGTCTCCTGTTACACTCAATCCTCTTTAGGAACCCTTTTACCCTAGTCAGGGTCATTCCTCAAGTCCCCGAGTCACATCTTAAATTGATTTTCATGGTTTTGGAATCATAGCCAGTGATTCGTATCTGGCACAGAAAAAGTGCCAAGTTTCTGTGAATCAAATCATGTCTCGGAAGAAGATTAGGAGAGTAACTGCTTGGGAAAGGGAAAAGGGTCACTAGACAGTAGAGCATGTCTCTCACTGCGCTCAGTGGCTGCATCCGCGAATGATGCTAGGTCATGACAGAGACAAGGGCGGATTAATTTGGATTATTGAGTTTGAGAGACAGAACAGGAATGTCCTGGATTGAGGACATGAGACCCCAAACAAGCGCAGACACTATCACCAGTATTATTTATTATATGATGGTTTTAGATTTGAGCATTACAGCATAAATAAAATTAAAAAAAATTTGTTAATCATTGTCCAGATTGGGATCAGATATGTCTTATTATTGGTTTTAGTCTCACATACTCAGTGCAGCTGCAAAAACATTTGAATCCCGGGCAGACTGGGATTTTAGAGCTCAATAATCACATTCCCCCTCCATATTGTTCTCTAGTAAGTTCTGTTTGTTTGAGATTTTTGCACCGTGTATGTGTAATTCATTTATCTGAACTGGGCTTTCCTAGGAAGAAGCAACAGCAGCCAGAAGTCACCGGAAGTCATATGTGCCTGTGTTTTATGTACGTGGCGGATCATAAGGCACTAGCAGTTCCCTCAGGTACTGTGGCGCAGACCATTTAGTGCTTTATAGGTCAAAAGTAGTATTTTAAAAATTCATGTGAAATTTCACCGGCAGCCAGTGCAGTGTGGATAAGATAAGGGTGATGCGCTCATATTTATTACAGTGTTGGAATACAATATCCTAGTGTTACTGTACATCAGGTGGCTGCAAAGAATAAAAAGAAGAAACGTGATGGTAGTTACACATGTAACTGTTCCTTAATGAATTCCGAATAAGAGTCAGGGACCCCTAAAATATCTGTAAGTGACTTTTGTTGGAAAGCCTCACATGTCCACAAGGAAGTATCCAGAGATTACATGCTGCCCCTGGCACTCTGCTGGCTTTGTGACTTGATGCATACTTAGAATATAGTCTTATACATGTATAAAACATATGAAATAATAAGCAATGCATTTATTAATACATGTCCAAAACACAGTGTTTATCATCGCAGAGTGTATAATACATAATGCTTTGAGCCTCATATACGGTACACAGGTTGAATCATTGTGTAATATGATTTATTTAAAAACACACACACACACACACAAACCCAGACATCTTCAAACTTTTGCATAGTTGAAAGTGTGGTAAAAAAGAAAACAACAACTGAAAATATGCATGAATATGCAGAACGTTTCCAGACAGGTGCAGCAAAGGATTTTAGACCAAGATGACACATTATTGGCGCATGGATGACCTCTCAGTGGGAATTACATGGCAGTGTCTTATTCCATGACACAGCCAGGTGGACTATTACAGTTTCATTAAGCCCAAAAAAAAAAAAAAAAAAAAAAACCTACCCATGCTCATTCCCCTTCTCTGAGACCTGTCTACATATGAATTCTCACTTTAGCAAACGTTCTATTATGCATAATCGTACAGCCCAGTTTATGCCGTCTTGCTCATTGCTTTTCACTATTTGGTGCTTTAAATGGTCTGTTAGGATTAAAGGTAACCTTTGACCTGTACCCATCATGAAAAGAGGAATGATTAAAGTAGGATTTGGAATTAGCTCTATGGGAAAGATATCAGTGAACAGCACTGGAATTTTGTTTTAGCCAATCATAACCATGATTCTTGTCAGTTATTATATATATAATTTTATCCCTATATGTACAATATATATATATATCAATTCATTTGTATCAATTCATTTGTGCTATTCTTATATATTGTATTGCATTTTATTTTTATTGTACATTTTCATTAGCGTTGGCATACACAGTGTGCAGATCGTTCTTTACTAGACATAGTGCAATTACTTATTAAAACACATTATCTGATGAAAATGTAAAGTTTTTTGTATTTATATAAAGCTTCCAAATCTTCATTCAAGTAAAAATAGAAAAGTTTAATCCTTTAAGTTTAACAAAGTATGAAAGTACAAGAAAGATTTACAAAAGACGAACAAGATCTAGCTTAAGCCTCACTCTGATGTCAGCTACTTGATGGAAATGTATGCTTTTTAGCGCATAAAGTAACCAAGGAATGCATTTTTATTATTTTTTTTACTTCTAATTACTCAAACGTTAACTAGTAGAATAAAATGTTTTATATTAAAAGAGAGTTGAATGGCAATAATGATACCTTATTACATATACAGTGATAAGCCACAACATTAACATCACTGCCAGGAGAATTGACTAACAATGATTATCAATTATATTCCAGTTAACAGGTGACAGGATCATGGGCACCCAAGGCTCCTCTACACCTGAGAGGACCAACGTAGCACAGTCTGACCAGGCATCCATCGAATGTGCCGGAAAAACAAACCTGATCCTTGGAGGCCACACCCCGCCACCCACAGCTCCAAAGGATCCGCCCCTAACGTCCCTGTTCCAGACACCACAGCACATCCCTAGAGGTTTTGCAGAGTCATGCCCTGTGGGACCGCAGCCGCCCTAGTGGCACAAGTGGTAAATGCAAAAATGCATATTGTTTTGCATTTTAATGTTATGACTGATCAGTCTATAGTAGATCACACATAGATTACAATAAAGATGATCGGGTCTCATTCTCATTGTTAAGTATGATTCTAAATATCCAAATCCTGTTTATGATTATGGAGAACTGTAGCGATGTAGTTTAAAAATGTAGTACGGATAAATTTGAACATTATTAAGTGAAAGAAAGAACAGTAAAGTCGGTTAAAAAAACCCAAAGGAAATAATGGTCATGTTCCACCTCTGCACCTCTCAGCAGCTTGACATCATTTTCACAAACTCTGCAAAAAAGGCAAAGATTAGGGCATAGTGTGAAAAAAAAAAAAAACAGTTGAAATGTTATTTCTCATGATACAGATTATTAGCAATGGTTGTCATATGTGCACACCTTCAAAGTCTACAGTTCCATCACCATTGTTATCGGCCTCTCTAACCACCGCGTCAATCTCTTTTTGATTCATGTTTTCCCCCAACAGCTTATTCATGGCCATCTTCAACTCTTCTGTCGTGATCTCTCCATCGCCGTCCATGTCAAACTGTAGAAAAACAACAACAAATAAAAAACAGAATAATTAATAAACCATTCTCCAAATTCTAGTAAATTGTATTAGGTGTCAGGTATACTAGAGCCAGTTATTTTATAGATAGATACAATTAAAAAGGTTACATCCCATGCACAAGATATTGTAGCCTTTGGCTGCACAGGACGGTCTTTTGGCTTCATTAAAAGTGCATCTCACTGATTTTTTTCGATTTTTTATAAGTATGCATGGAATAAGATACGCCAAATGCTTTTTGAGACAGTAACAGTATAAAACAAACATGTAAGCATATAAAAGTGAAAGCAAAACAAAATGAAAAACCTGGAAATATTGCCAAAGATTAAATTATTTTCTAAGCTTGAATTAAGTTGAACTAATATTCATTCAGCAATATACTGAGACTATAAACATACAAAGTAGATGTTTAGTTCAATGTTTGCTATCTTTACAATCATGTTTCATCATATATTACATTAGTATTTTACAGTTTACATTTTTTAATTATATTGGCATTGACAGCCTGAAAAAAAAAAGAGTTTTGTTCTCATTTTCTATTCCTGATGGTTTTGGGTTTAGAGGCAAGTGTTTAAAGGTGGTCATCTAGATACTATAGAAATATTATACCTCTACTCATGAATAATCTGGAAAACATGAAGTTTTGAACTTCATGCAGGTGATCTTCATTATCAGAATGCTGGACTCAGAAAGGCAGATAAAAAAAAATCTATTTCTGAACATCAGTCTAGTATAAGATCATCTCTGTCATATCTAACATACTGTACAGACTTCTCTACTGACCTGTCTGAAGGCATCCCTCAGCTCTTTCATGCCAATCATTCCAGCTGTTTCAGCCAGGAGTTTTGGTGCCATCAGGTCCACAAAGTCTTCGAAATCCACCTGTCCTCCCACTGCAAGAAGTTAGAATTCACCCAAATATAATACAACAATCATAATTGAATCCATTTTTTAAAATTAATGTTTAATAAAATAATGTGAGAAAAATGTCTAGAAATTGTAATCGTCATGTTTTTTTTATTATCATAATCCAGATTATATATTTACAGATATTTTCATTTAATATTTTTTATATGTATTTGCAACATGCCATAAGAAGACACCAAATAATTTACGGTTCATATTTATAGTCTGGCCCAGCTCAATCAGCTCCATCTCTGTAGGCATGTAACCCATAGTTCTCATCAGGTTGCCTAGATCTTTACAGCTGATCAGTCCATCCTTATCCTTATCAAACTCTTCAAAGGCCTCACGCAGCTCTGCAGAGAAAGCACGCGAATATAACAGAAAACAAGTTACATTCACAGGAAATGTTAGTGCTCATATACTTGATACAAACTTGATTAAAATAAGTAGAAAGAATAGATGTGTTGCATCTAAAAATAATATTATTATTATTATTATTATTATTATTATTATTATTATTTTAATTAAAAAATATAATAAAATAAAAAATGAAAACCCTAGATGAGATGAGATGTATGGACAGAATGGTAGATGCAATTGTGACCAATAACCTTTTGACTTTTTTAAAGGATGCAAGCACAAGTTTAGAACATACTAGTCATATACAGTACTGTAGAAAAGCTTTTTAAAGAAATTACATGCTAGAAATGCTGTAACGTAACAATTCCTTCACTCACTCACACACTCACTCATCGTCTATACTGCTTCATACACCCCTGCTTCATACAGGGTGCAGTGATGTGAGTCTTAGCTGCAGTAAGATATTAGAATGGTGCAAACGTTTTAAACCAGGCTGTATGTCTATGAATGGCGATCCTGGCCGAAGTGGCTCAACATTTAGCGAGTGGAACGGCTGATCCTCGGAAATTGACGGATAATTTGCTGCTGAATTGCAGAACAGACGCATCTATCTGTGAGAACTATACTCACAATCATTCACCAACACCAGTTACACGTTACAGGAAATCGGTAGGGAGTTACTGCCACATCTGTGTACAGTCAGAATAATGAAGCTTTCTGCCGTAAGGGTATAAAGTTGGTGGTGATAGAGGGGATTATATGAAGAAATAAAGGGATTTTTACCCACAAAACTGTGTTCTGTTATTATGCATAATCAAAAGTCCCAGTTTGACTTGAACACCTCTTGTAAATGTTTGGTGTAATAACCTTTTGTTATTTAAAAAAAAAAATTGCAAAAACATTTACCTCGGGGACAATTTGTGCAGCTTTATAAAAGAATTTGTTGGTAGGTTTTACTGAGCATATTGGAGAAACTGCTGTAGTTGTTCCATGCCTGGGTTTTTTTTTTTTTTTTTTTCACAGATTATCCCAGAATTGTGTATTTTTGTCTGAAAAGGGGTCTGATGCATAACATTTTACAATCTGTACTGATTCTTTTTGCTAAATTAATGCTTGGAATTATAAAATGATTTTGCACTGACTTAATAGGATTACATAGATTTTTGCACTGTATTGTAATTCTTCATTCCCTTAGTTCACGAGATCAAAATCTAATATTACATTACATTATCATGGAACTTTTAGCCAGTTTCCAGGTGACAACAATAGTCTAGGCAGCATTAACAGAAGCGTAAACTCTTCCAGGATTTCACTTACTCCATAAGCTGGCTAATGATCTTACCATATGTCCAACCCTGTGGTCAAATCAATAACGCAGACTTAGAGGATTTAAAAGGACCTAGAACTCCTCCTGATGAAATGCAAGGGTTGGGGAAACACTGAACGATAAAATAACTAGGAAGTTAAAATCAATGTGATCTTTATGGGAGAAATTAGAGGATTTAGTAGTTACATACTGTATGTACAGTAGATGTTAAGTTCTTATTTTATTTTAGTAGAACATGTTGATGATTTTTACCTGCAATCTCATCATCTGCGAGGGCTCTCTCCTGAAAAATTAAATATATTAATATAATAATAATAATAATAGTATTATTATTAAAGGAAATATAATAGTACAGTATAAGTACTATATTTATACTAAGAATATACTCTTCTTGACCTCAAAACTATACTCTGTATTAGTGTTTTAGTTCTTGTACATACTGGATGTATTTGGCAATCCGAAATCAAATGAACATATACACAGATCCTGAATCATTAATCCATCAGTTATGATGTCAAATGTTTAAAGAATGTGAAATTACTTACAAACTTTCCTCCTCGTATGAAGATGCACGCAGTCATGATGTCAAGGAAGATCAGGTTCAACTAAACTCCAGTGCTCGGCCCGGCCTCTGCAGCATTGCATAAAGTATTATTTTGTACTTATGTCCAGCCATTATTTAAATGTAAGTACTATAAAACATTATTAGTAGGTAAAATGACTATTATATGAAATACATTGTAAAACGCTGATCTTAATTACATAATATATTGAAATAAAGTTTATCCATCTCACCGATATGTTGACTTTCTTGTTGTGGAAGCTTATAAAACTCCACTCTGTGTTCTCCACTGAACTGTCCTTACTTGTCCTTCTCTTGTCTCTGCTTTGCTGAACGACTGTGAGTGTCTCTATAATGTGAGTTTCTGGCAAATAGGAGAGCAGCAGGAGGAGGGGACCTGATGACATGATCTACAATCCGATCAGTGAGGAGAGGGAAAAAAAAACACTCTCACCATGACATGGCCTGTTATCAAGCAGTACATACTGCACATGACACACAGTTTATTTTTTGTTACTCATATTGCACACCTACAAAATTGAACAAGGCCCTGCCATGGTTTCATGGTGTAGAAGGCATTTTACTCTTCCTAGAGAAGACGTAAAGAAAGACGAGTATGAAGAGTTGGAGTGGAATGGATGGCTTTGTGGATGCAGTGGTTGTATGAGGTGTTGATAATGGGTAGAGAGACCTTGATGATCTTTTCAGCTGCTCTAACAACCGCTGAAGTGTCCTGCGTTCAGAGACTGCAGAGTTCCAATGTTTGTTTCTCACATTTTCCATACTAATGTACTGCACCGTGACTAAACCTCACTGTGTTGTCCTCTACTCTGACCTTCCGTGTCCATGTGCGTGCGCGCGCGCGCGCGTGTGTGTGCGTGTGTGCATATGCATATGCCAGAACTCTTTCTGCATGGTTATATAAATGTATGATTACACTTCATTAATCCTCAGTTTTGGCCTTGAAAACTGTAATACTGGTTTCGGAATTATTTTGCATTATAGTCAAACTACTGATGCAAAAAATTTAAATGTTAGGGTTAAAAAAAAGGTATAAAAAAAGGTTAATAAAAAAGAATTGGTCAGAGATAAGGAAAAAATCGGGAGTGGAAGACTGGGAGGCAGACATGTAATTAAATAATAATTGTGAATATAGAGAGATGAGTTTTATTAAAAATGCAGCCTGATCGTTCATACATGCAATAGTACAAAAATAGAATGGTACAAAAAAACAGTTTGGTGACGAACAACGCCTTTTCCAGCATGATGGAGCACCTTGACAAAAGGCAAAAGTGAAAACTAAGTGGCTCGGGGAATAAAACATCAACATTTTAGTCAGGTCAGGAAACTCCCGAGACCTTAATCCCACTGAGAACTTGTAATCAATCCTCAAGAGGCGGGTGGACAAACAAAAATCCCACAAATTCTAACAAACTCATTGGTTACACAAGAATGGGCTGCGCCATCAGTCAGGATGTGACCCAGATGTTGATTGACAGCAGGCCGGGGCTTGATCAACACTGCAAATATTGACTCATTAAAGGTCTTTGACACTTATGAATTTCTTGTAATTATATTTCAGTATACCATAGCAACATCTGACAAAAAGATGTAAAAATACTGAAGCAGCAGACTTTTTATATAAAATTAAATATTTCAAATTAATATTTATGTCATTATCAAAACGTTTGCCCACGGCCGTAAGTGCATATTTACAACAACAACAACAACAACAACAACAACAACAACAAAAAAGCAAAACATATGAATGAACCAGTCAGTGTAAAAGATATCAAAAATCGCGTGTGCCAGACTACACTGTAGTACTACATTTCCCAGAATTCCGTGCTGCGGATATTAACGCGTCTCTTCCTGGTTACGTTTCAACTGTCAAAAGAAACGATTCCTCGAGCATAGAGATGTACTTTTAATAATATACGGTAAGGTACTTTTAAAAACTAAACATAACTAAATGGCTAAATGTGTTTTTAATCAACGCATAATCTTATGATTTGTTCAACTATCTTGTAAATTGTTCGCTTTTAGCGTAGCGAAGTGTTTGTTTACTTGCAGTCATTTCACACCGTAAACAGTTGTAGATTTTACTATGAGTAAACACTTGTTTACGGTTTGAATATACCGTAATATACCGAATATATCTCTAACAAGACAAGAAGGTTTTTTTTGATTCATGCAGAAGTACAAATCTCACTCCTAATTATAAAATGAATGTAGGATTAAAGCTACCAGTAAATGCACGACAGCATTCATTTTTATTGAGAGACTAAAGTTTCTAAAGAATATTAAGGAGCCTTGCAATAAACCTCATACCCATCCAGAAGGCACAAGACTTCCTAACATGGCACTCCATCCACTGCCTTTAGTAAGAGCTTCATCCTGATCAGCATTGTGATCCATCCTCTGTTCAATTCAGTATGATTTGTGAATCGATTTTAACAAAGTCTCATGTGGAAGAAACCTTGGACTCAGGAAGAAACCCGACCTCATCTGGGTGTCGCTGTATAGCGAGATTATAAATCATTATATAGCATGCCGCTGTAGAAATGTCAAGACAAACTGTACTATGTCTCTGGAAAAGATGTCTGGTATGAGCTTCTTCGTCTTCGTCTTCTTCATTGTTGTTTAACACACGGATGGAATCCAGTATGTAGGTTACACTAACGCCAAATTTAATTTCAATTCAATTCCGTCTGTGTAGTGCTTTGTATGAAAACAATGGTCATTGTCGCAAAGCAGGTTACAGAATCAAAAGAAAATTCTGGAAATGTGTATGAATCAGAATGATCAGATTGTCCCTGATGAGCAAGCCCTCATAACTTACTGAGATATCAATGGGAAGAAACCTTGAGAGGAACCGGACTCACCATGGAACCCATCCTCATTTGGGAATTGTCGTGCACTCATACTATAACACCAGCCTCCTAAAGCCATTCTCCCAGATCAGCCTTTCTTAAAAAACGTCTAATGCTTCCTTCCCTGATCTTGTAGTGACTTAGTCTGTGTCTTGGACACCTAATTTGCTTTATCCAGTACTTCCATACACTCTTTGTTCTCAACACGTTTCCTTTCAGTAGTGGGAGTTCTGTAAGTTACATCACCACCACCTATAGTTCTCTTTCTCTCCTCAGCTTTCCTCTCCTTTAAAGCCTCTCATATATGATTGCAGGAGCAGTTCTCATGGCTCCTTCAGATGGTCATCATTTTGTGATTCGTTTACGGTGAAGGCAAGCACGCCCAGATCAGGATCCAATTCAAGGAAAAGGTAAAAATTTATTTCCTATGGCTTGTTGAAGTGGTTCTTATGTCACAAGAGACACCTTTGAAAACATATATCTTTCATGGTATGGCCTGCTGTGCTTAAAATAATAGTCCTAAACTGGGTGCAAGTTAAATAGGAGGAAACCTTGAGTTGATCTCCATAGGGAAACGAACATTTTAGCAGCGTAGAATGGCTTTGCAACAGTTTATCTGTACAAATCTACAACATCCAGGTGAGATTATTTACTAGAGCCAAGAAAGGGGAAAGTGCAAAAACTTTGATGCGGAAGAAAGAGTGAAAGAGAGAGAGATCTGCAGCGGTTTACAAGGGTGTACATGAATTAAATCAAGAGCCAGAATCTTATCTTTTGTCTTTCCAGCACCGTCAGTCCCAAGTGATCATGTAAGGAAGTGGTGGGACGTCAACATCTAAGCATCCCAGTTTACCAAAACTGTGTGAATGAGACCGCCACACAGAGACACTTTTCCTTTATCCAGTGATGGAGAATTTCAGACGAACCTACCAGCGTCTCTGTAAGGAAGCAGGCGGGGAGCCGCAGGAGTCGGTCCTGGCTCAGCTGCAGGAGGTCCGGGCTGCAGCCGGGGGCACCAAACTGGACCTGAGCGGCCAGAGTCTCACAGTGGAGTCCTGCTCCATGCTGGGCAAGACACTGCAGAACGACACACTGTTTACTGAGTTCATCCTCAGTGACTGCATGCTTAGCGAGGAAGGTGAGTGGTGATGAGGTGGAAATGATGTTGTCTGTGTGTGATTAGGAATGCCTCTGATACTTAATAATACCATCTGGAATATGGATTTAGCTTTTAGTACATGCTAAGATTGCAGTGGTTTCTGGTTAAAACAAGGAATTATTATTAAATCAGCAATAAATTTCAAGCAGCTAAAACTGAAATGCCACACACAGTTCATCTGTACAGTTGCATGATGTACATTTAATTCATTTAGGCTTCATAGGTTCCAATGGTGTGTTGTTTTTCCCAGGCATTAAGCTTCTCCTGAAGGGGCTGTGCTCTAACACCACGGTAAAGCTGCTGGATCTTAAGGTACTGTAAAAATTGGATTTTTAGAAAAAGTTATAGTCCTCTTACTCACTATAGCGGCACTGCACATCATGTAATATATTTTCAACAACTCTAAACACACCTAAAAACTGTGCAGGAGCTATGCTGAGCCACTCTGCAAAAAAAAATTGTATTATCTTAAAAAAACATGTATTTTGTGATATTTAGGGAAACAACTTAAGAGGTGCAGGAGCAGAGGCTTTGGGGAAAGTGTTGGTGAGAAACAAGACCGTGCAAAGGTCAGTATACAATTGTGTATTTAGCTGAGAATCTGAGAATTATTTACAGTACCTTATCTCAGTCTCTCCAGCACTTTATATTTCATAGTTTACTGCATATCTCAGTGGAAAATCTTTCTTCATTTTTACCTAGTGTATTTTTGTATACTTTATATTATATACCTAGTAAAGTGACCTTGGATGTGGTCTAAACTAAAGTTGAGTTACAGTTACAACACAAAAGTTATTATTTCCCTACTGACTAAATATGTTTTTCCTTAATGAAAGAATGTCATGTACTTTTATCCATTTATTTCGGCGGTGAGTGAAAAATGATCTGCACTCTGGCTGCAATACTGGCAAGACAAATACTGTGAAACCTTGGATTGCGAGTAACTTGTTCTGCGAGAATTTTGCAAAACCAGCAAAATTTAAAAATAAATTTTCATTTGATAAATGAGTAGTACATATGCGCTTCATCTGCTGAGCATGACGTGATCTCTTGTGCTCTGGGATTGTGGGTAATTGTCTCCCATGCTCAGTCTCAGTGCACATGTGTCACTCGTATAGTCAACATCTGTGCACGTGTTTACTGTTTACTTTTTTACCACGTGTTCGTGTGTGTAAAGAATTTCTTTTTTCTGTCCAAGTGTAGTGACTGTTCTTTAGTAACTGTACTGCAACTTAAAAACACTGTAGCAGTGCGAGAGTTGAAGCTGTTTAACAACAATGCATCGTCACATTTCTGCAAAAGCAAATGTCATCAGAGAGGTTCCATGTTAAAGAAGTTTGCAGACAGAGCATTGATTCCGTTAGAGAGAGAGAGTGTGTGTGTGTGTGTGTGTGTGTGTCTTGTCTTACACCAGCCATGATTCTTTTTAAAGGTAAAGTGCAGATTAATTTGTTTTATTTTTACTTCATATTTTGCATTAATTATTTTTATGTGAATATTTTTGGGCTGTGGAACAAGTTATCGGATTTTCCATGATTTCCAATGGGGGAAATTCACTTTGATATATGAGTGATTTGTTATACAAGCACGCTTCCGGAGCAAATTATACTTCTAATCCAAGGTTTAACTTTATGTGATTGTTCATCTTGCTTTTCAATACACTTAGTCCATCCAAACAAGATTTCATTTTACCACATTAAAAATGTTTTAGGCTGTGCTGTGAGCCACGAATGCACTGCTGTCTTCTTCTTGATAAGAAGTGAATCTTCGTCCTCTTAGGGCTGATTTCAGGGGACCAAACAAGTGAAAGTCCAATGGAGCAGTGACTGGGAAACGCTGATAAGACAGGGGGGCCAACAGAAGTTTTAATATAACAAACAGTTAATATAACCTTGAACATTTTTCTCTTGAAGATAAGTCTAAGAAAGAAAAAAAAAAACGCTTAGTCCTCTGCCCTGAAATCTCTTTAGTGGAAGAAATACTGTTATACAGTGTTGACACAAGAGATTTGTTATTTAACTATTAAAAGAAGTCTTCTGACAGAAACCTTCACCATATCGGCTATTTTATTAAAATAGTTTTGATAATGTGGAACATCTGCAGGTCTCCGTAAATGAGCTGTTACTCTAGTAATGATGTCCCTTAATAGAAAACATGTCCCTTATGTAAGGGACTACCACCAGAGGCCACTGTGCGCACATGTTTGTTTTGTAGTTTTTTGTTAGTCGACTCAGTTTCCCAGAAGCCACCTCGGTCAGGTGATGCTGGAGCTCACCTGAACTGAGGCGGCTCATTAGTATTGTTATAAATAGCTGGATGTTCTGGGAAACTGGGTCGAGCATTAAGCTTGTCAGTGGGCATGTCTTTTGGTTTGATTCTGGTTTCATTTAGTTATGTTTTATTTTACTTATGTTACTTTACTTGGGCTCTGTTTTGTTCTGTGTGTGAGTATTGTGTAAGTGTGTTTTTAGGTTTATTTTGTGCATGGGTATGTGTTTTGTGTAGTGGGTTTCCAAGGCCTCTAGTGGGTCTCCCCTAGTTTCCTGGGTGCTCCCCATGCTCCCTGTGTGCTCTCTTAGTCCCTAGGATGGGCCCCTGGCCTCTAGTGTGTGGGAGTGTTCCCGAGTAGTCTCTAGTCTGCCAGTCCCGCGCAGTCTCTAGTCTGCCAGTCCTAAGCCTTCGAGTCAGTCCTAAGCCGTCTGAAATGCTTACAAGGGTCTGAAATGCTTGTAATCATGTGGACTGCAAAAAGAGACTGTGCTTGTATGTGTCTGTTCCGAGTCCAAGTATGTTTTGTTCGTTCCTTTTTGTTAATTAAAGACTTGTGTTTAAAAAACAACCCCTCTGCACTTATGCCTGCTTTCTCTGCCCACGGCGTTAACACCTGCCCGAACTGCAATACATACCGGTTCGTGACACCTTAATAGAAATCTGTACTTTGTTTATAGTCAGAGCTACTCCTATTAATAAAAACACTAAACAGTCTTTGCTAAACAGTCATGAATTAAATGATAAGATTTTTTTTGTGTGCATTCTGTTGTTATTTGCAGTGCTATATTATATTATAATTATATTATATTTCATAATCTACTTTACAGGCTTGTGTTGGAGTGGAATGCTTTAGGAATGTGGGAAGAAGGCTTTTCTGTATTCTGCGAAGGTCTCGCTTCCAATAGTTCCCTTATCCAGCTAGACTTGCGCAACAACCAGATTAACCACCAGGGAGCAGTTGAGATTTCTCTGGCTTTAAAAAGGAACTCGGTCTTACGAGAACTCGGTGGGTGTTGACCAATAGACACAGTGATCATTTCCTCTCTCTGTCTGTCTGTCTCTCTGTCTCTCTGTCTCTCTCTCTCTCTCTCTCTCTCTCTCTCTTAGAACGTAGTAACTCCATTCTGTTACAAAAAGCGAGTGATTTGGTAGCTACAACAGCACTATGCTCTTTGTACAGTATGTCCTTATATCTCCTCTGTTTCTGATAAACTAAAATGTAACATTTTCCTGAATGCATGTCTGATGGCCGTGGGACAGACCTGCGGTGGAATAACATCGGCCTGCTGGGTGGCCGAGCTTTGCTAGACGCTCTACTGCAGAACCGCACTCTCCTTCAGCTCGAGATGGCCGGCAACAACATCCCAAGCGACGTCCTAAAAGCCATCGGTCAGATACCAGAATCTTTGTAGCTCTAATACAGCAAGAAAGCCAAATGACCAATTCCTGGATTTCTTTTCGGGATGGGAAAAATATCCAAAAAGTCAGGAATCAACGGGAATAAAACTGCATATAGTGAATTTTGTATTTATTATTCACAACACGTGCTTTACATGTTCTTACCCTTACTTTTCTAAATTGCTTAACATATTCAGACCAGGCCCTGCCATAATAAAAAGGGGTGGTTAGAATTTCAGAGAAACAACTCA
>JAAGKR010008116.1:4600-33020 GCA_011419295.1 Clarias macrocephalus | reverse complement strand
CCACACACACACACACACACACTGTCTCCACACACACACACACAGTCTCCACACACACTGTCTCCACACACACACTGTCTCCACACACACACTGTCTCCACACACACACACACACACACACACACAGTCTCCACACACACACACACACACACACTGTCTCCACACACACACACACACAGTCTCCACACACACTGTCTCCACACACACACTGTCTCCACACACACACACACACACACACACAAACACACTGTCTCCACACACACACACACACACACACACAAACACACTGTCTCCACACACACACACACAGTCATAACGTTTAACATAACGCGCGCGCGTGTGAGAGAGACAGAGAGAGAATGATCGTTATTATATAACGCGCGTGCGCTTTTCAGACGCGCACACACACACACACACAGTTACAGGAGTGAAGTTGAGGCAGCGCGCGCGTGTCTGAGTGCCGGGCAGGACCGAGAAGTTAGACACAGACACACAGACCGGGTGGGGGGGGGGGGGACCCCTCTCTCTCTCTCTCTCTCTGTACACACACACACACAGAGTTGTTATGTACAGAGCGCAGTTTGTGACCCAGCAGAGCCCCGTGACTGAGTGTGTGTGTGTGTGTGTGAGTGAGTGAGTGACTCTCTCTCTCTCTCTCTCTCCCCAGACTCTCCACCGTTATAACGCGTAATAACGCAATAACACGCGCGTGAACACCAGCGACCTGTTACACACAGCGCAGTCTGTCCGGTCCAAGTGTGTATAAGTGTGTGTATAAGTGCGTGAGAGTGTGTGTATACAAGTGTGTGAGCGTGTGTTACCTGGCGGCCCCGGTGCGCGCGGCTCTCTCTCTCATCCTGAGCATGTGCGGGTGACTGCAGCCGAGTCGCGCTCGCGCTCACAGGAAGCGACTTGAAGCCAGAGACAAATAACACACAGAGAGCCGAGCGGCAACAAGAAACGCGCTAGAGGGAGAGAAAAAAATCAGCACTACTTCCGGTTAGATAAAAGTCCCTCCCCCCTCCCGGCTCCCCCCTCAAACGCTTCACTATTACACTGTAATAGCAAGTATTTAATGAGTCTGTTAATTAATTTATCAATTAAATTGCCTTTGATCTGAAGAGATCAAAGGCCTATTCGCAAACTGAATTAATCTTCAAAAAGACAAAAGCAACATAAATAATCAAGTATTTAAATATGATTTTTTAAATAATGGAAATGTGAAAAAAATTATTCAAATTAAATGTTTGAAATTTTTTATATAGGAAATGTGTAGGCTGAAGTAATTAAATTGAACACAAAAAAATCAGTTTGAAATTTTAATTAAATTAAGCGTTTTTAACAATGGACATTTTCACAGCAAAAATACATATATTAAGATCATTTATCAGATAAATTAATAAATCAGATTTTAAAATGTAAGACAATTAAATATTAATTAAATATTAATATTTTAAATATAAAATATTTTCACAATTGGTTAAATTTTAATTTAGGCATTTGGCAGATGCTCTCATCCAGAGTGACTTACAAAGGTGCTTTAAAGTTTCCGTCACTGGGTGGGTTACTTATACTAACTATACCATCAAGTACCATCAGTCACACACTGCTGGAAGGCTTTTTTTATTATTTTGCTTATTATGTTATTCATGAATTTCCCTGTGCATGCACTTCACTATTACACTGTATTAACATCAAAGTGTTGAATGAATCTGTCAATTAATCAATCGTTTGATTCGTTTTTGATCAGAAGAGATCAACGGTATGTTAGCAAACAAAAAAAGTTAAGCGAACAAACATTAGCAGTTATTTAAATATGAATTTAAAAATCGTGAAAATTACATTAAAAAACTACATTAAAATCAAAGGTTTTATAATTTTTTTTAAATGTTGTCTTAAATAATCACATTAAACACAAAATTGTGTTAGAGGTAACACACAATTCATTTGTATAAAATACATATATACAAAAAAACTCTCATAGAAAATTCGAGCGTAGGTGAATAACATACTGAATAAATATTATATTATAATAATTTTGCATAAATTGCATAAACGTCGTGCTGTGATGAAGTAAATGTGTTGGAGAGATGAGAGACGTGAGAGAGGAGAGTTTACACGGTGACACAGCGCCCCCTGCAGTGCATCTGGAGGATTTGTTTCATTCAGTGACATCACAGCCCAGAAGTGTTCAGTAAAACACGCAGCACGCGCATGTAGGGGAAAAAAACAAGTGGTTTATTTGTATACAGAAGAGAAACTTGCGAGTGTTAAGACATGTCTGAGACAGAATTCGAGTGTTACATCCTTCACACGCACGCACGCGCGCACACACACACACACACACACACACACACACACAGTTTGCACAGTCTTCCCAGGGTCCTGACAATTCTGTGTGAGCGCATTATCATCAACATCACTGTTAAACTTTTTATATGGTAGCCTGTGCTCTGATTGGTCAGAAGGTTTCCATAGCAACAGCTTGTTCACAGAAAGAAAGCAAGTTATGCAGTATCTGTGGGAGGAGTCTCCGGTGTCTGTGCTCCATAACAGTCAGATATAAGACATAATAATCAAAAGAGAGAGCGAGAAGTGTGTGGTGTAAGAGGAATAAAACAGCTGTGGGTTTTTTTTTGGGGGGGGGGGTTGATTAGTTTCCTAAAACGCTCAGTGTCAGCTGTAGCGAATACGTATAAAAAGTGCTGGTGAGACTTGTACATGACGTAGACTTAGTGTACACACATATTAGATTAGATGCTACACCGTATCAGAGTATCCTGGTGATGGCGTCATACACACTCCGGCGGGCCGGGTGGGGGGGCGGGCTGGCTGGGGGTTAAGGGGGTAAACGTGTCTCCCAAAAATTGACAAAGTGCAAATATAAAACAATCATCATCATCGTAATGCTACCACAATGTAGAGTACCGTGTGTGTGTGTTTGTTTCTTCCTCAATAACACACATTAGTGTAAAATCTAAAACCCTCGACCTAGAGGACTAGCGGCGCTAGCTAGCTAAACGTAACCATGGTAACTGTTCCTATATAGAAATCTGTTTTTAAAAAAAAGTTACATTGTTGTGTTTAAATTTCACCAGTATAATCATTTCGACATAGTGCTGAAGACCAGCTCCAGCTCGCTCACACACACACACACACACACACACACACACACACACACACACACACACACGAGTGTTAATAACCACTGATGAATTACTGGAACACATTTGGATCTCCACCGCACAAAGGAACGGAAGTTTTGGCACAAGACCAGTTTTTTGTTTTTTTTATTATTTAGCCCCTGATTTTTTTTATTTTAAGTGTGCTTTGTTTTATTTTGTAATTACTTTGTATCTTTTCGGGAGGGGGCGGAGCTAAGAGAGCTGTTCATCACTAATTGATGGATTGAATCTTAGATGTTCATCCAAAAAATTCTAATTATAAAATTGTGGTAGAACAGCATGTGATGTGACGTTACCACAGCAACAGCGTCAATCAAGTTGGATTGAGGTTTGTTTTTGTTTTTTTAAAGAAATCCTCGACCTCGCACCGTGATCTCCGGTAAAGCCCGGGTCAGGCTTTTATTCCCTGTGCAGTGGAACGCCAGGCGGTTCAAACGAAATAAAAGGCACTGAAATACTAAAACAGGAAGATCTGGATTTTAAAAAAACACGCCTTGATGACATCATACACACTAAAAGACTGTATAAAATATAAAATGTATCAGTATAAACAAGTGAGAGTAAACAGTGGGGGAGATTAAAAAAAACGTAATAAACTCAGAGTCTGATTAAAAGTGTTAGGTGAAGGCAGGATGGTGAAGCACCGAGACGTTGAAGGAGAGCGAGACAGTCTGCTGAGAGACCGTTCACACACAGACGCTTTCCGTCTAGACGGCAGCGTGGAGCGCCGGGTTCAACACTTCTTCATCCTTTGTTTAGGAATGCATCTAAAACACTACTGGATTGCAGATGGAGAGACTCTTCGTCTCGTCTCAGCAGCACCTCTACTGACTCTGCAGCCACTCGCGCCGCAGCTGAGCCACCTCCTTCCCGTACCAGTCGTGCAGCTTGGAGAAACAGGTTGTCCCAGGAGACACGCCCATCTCTCCTTGAGCCGCACGCACCTCCGGAGGGCTTCTTCGGCGTGGAGGAACGGGCGGAGGCCGCCCCCGCACGCCGCTGTCGCCGTCCCAGGACACGCCGTTCGGTTTGTTCCAGGAGATGCTGTTCTCTCGTCCCAGGTTTCCAAACTCTTCCGGTTCGTTCCAGGGAATTCCGTTCTCCCTGCATGTCGGATCAGGAGTTTCCTCTGGAGTTTCTCCTCCTCCTCCCTCCACCGCGCCATGCTCCTGCATCTTCTGCGCCTCCTCCAGCTGCTTCTCCAGCTCACGCACCACCAGGCGCAGGTACTGGAAGCTGGCGCGCGCCAACGCCTTGGCCCAGTCCTCCATCTCGGCCTGCGTGTCGGCGGCGAGCGTGTGCACGTGGCTCGGCCCGAAGCGTATGACGAAGGCGAAGTCGACGCGCTCGCTCTCGCACAGCTCCACCGTGCAGCCCTCGAGCACCACCAGGCCCAGGGGCTCGCGCCGCCCGCGCTCCTCGAACAGGAACAGCAGGTTGGCCTTCAGGACGCCCCAGCGCCGGTGGAACGTCCCGCTGCGCTCGCTCTTCTTCATCAGGAAACCCGACTTATCCGGGGGAACGCCGCAGGTGGCGTAGTGCACCACGCTCCGCTCGTTCAGCTTCATCGCACTCACACACACACTCACACACACATACAGGCAGCGTCGTCTCTTCACATCACACGGCAATGCCGAGGCTCGCCTGCACACCACTCTGTAACACACACACACATATACAGTGAGTAAACAATGCAGACACTCAGAGGCACAAGAGTGTGTGTGTGTGTGGGGGGGGGGGGGGTAGGGTTAAAGATAAACATGATGAATGTGTTTATGGAACACTGACCATCAGACAGGACTGGGGAAAATCTCTCTCTAACTTCCTCTTACACACACACACAGTGGTTTATTCTCTTTATAACATGCTGTAAAGTGTGTGTGTGTGTGTGTGTGTGTGTGTGTGTGTGTGTGTGTGTGTGTGTGTGTGTGATGGATGTCGGGTGTGATCACTTGTTCTGATCCAGTAGAGTGAGGTTTTCAGTGCTGACACTGTAACACACTCCACCCCACACACACACACACACACAACACACACACCATCTACACACTCATTAACTCATTAAGGTCACTTCCTCATCAGTTCAGTGTCCAGGGTTTCATCGTTAAACTTCGGAATCCCAGCCTTAATCAACATCTGCGTCATTAATTAATCAACATCTGCAATCACTCATTAACGCACATCTGTACACTCATTAACGCACATCCGGGAACTCTGCTCCAGCGTGTCGCGCGAGGACGCTCGGTAATAAAATCAGACCCTCCTGACTCAGTATCAGTGACAATATTCTCTAAATCTAAATTAAAACGGATTTAGAAACGCAGGCGTGCGCACGACTTAAAACACAACGTCAGCGTTTTTGGTTTTTGTGTGTGTGTGTTTTTCTTTTCCCAACCACATTCCGCAGGATCAGCCCTCCTCCCCTGTGATTGGCTCGAACCTCACACTCTAGCGCGACCGTCCAATCGGCGTGGCGCAAGTCCGAACTCCTAACCAATCCCGTCGCAGGAGGCGGGACTTTGCTATAAAACTGGTACGAAGAAGAGAAAAACCGCGCTCGCACATCCTTACCCGAACACAAATATATAAATCTATGAAGGAGTAAATAAGCTCTAAACTCTACATCTATAAGGCACGAGAGTGATAAAAAACGAATAAGTGAGTTTTCAAGAATGTAACCGTGTTTTGTTTATCTCTCACCTCCGCTTTCTCTCGGTCCGCTCGCGTCTCTCGCGTTCGCTCTCCAGCGGTCACGTGACACCACTCAGCATTCCAGGCATGTCTGATCACGTGACGAGTCGACTCCGAGTGATTCTGAATCATCCCCCGTGTTTGTGTACCAGTGTTCACGGAGTCACTGATCATCCGACTCCTTTAATGCAGTGTTCACCTGATTCGGTCTTAAACCCTGAAAATCTCTGAAAAACTGCGTGTTTATAATCAGTTCCGACTTCAGCACGGAGTGTATTTCACCTCAGAGGCTCACAATGAGTGTATAATCAGTCTAAATCATGAAATTCAATATTTATTTACATAACAAGATTCTCTATAACATAAAAAAGGAATTCAATATAATATTTACTCACTTGGTCACATGACTATCAGTCACAATATTACTATATATATACAGTATACAGTATATATAGAACATTACAATGTTTTAGCACTTAATCACGTAACTAGTGTTGCTTTTAATATTGCTACTTGTTCGCTCATTTATAATGAAGTACTTGGTCACATGACCAGAGCTCAATACAATATTTATTACTTAAACACGTGACTCTAAACACTACATCACAAGTGGTACTAGTCACGTGACCAAGTACGTGACAAGTGCTCCTTATAATATTTTAAGTGCTTGGTCACATGACCAGAGCTCATTATAATATCTGAGTGAGAAACACAGCTGACGCTGAGCTGATAAGAAGGAGGCGCGAGCAAGCAGTAAGAGATTCTGCGATTAAAGAGGAGACGTAAAGTGGCAGTGAACATGGTTGTGTTCACGCAGGACAGCAGGCGTATATTTGTATAAATTTGATTATTCAATACTGCAGCTCATGCACCCTTTAAAACAAACAAATGAATTTGTATATGTCTGTATCTTATTTATTCTGATTTTACAGTCCCGAAAACACATTTCTATGTTGAAACAAACCCAGATGCAGACTGTTTTCCCAAAAGCCCAGGAGAGAGAGAGAGAGAGAGAGAGAGAGAGAGAGAGGAGATGGGGGATAGTGCACAGATTATACATGACTGTAGTGTCTGTAAATGATCTCGCTCTGGGTCAGGGGAAACACTGTGACCTCTCCAGTCAGGGCTCCCAGTCACAGTCAAATCTGTGTGTGTGTGTGTGTGTGTGTGTGTGTGTGTGTGTGTGTGGTTATAGTGAAGAGGAGAGACAGCTCAACTGCATCAGCTACAGTATAAACTCAGGAATAAAATAAAACTCCATCCAGACGCTCAGTGTGCTCAGGTCCGAACCGAAGACTTTCATCACCATGGAACACACTGGGAACAGAAAGTTCATTAAATACCAAATACACACTGGTGACATCATTAAATCAAGTAGATATAAATGCAATGCAATCACGTTTTAGAAATACATATTTACAGGATTTTTTAAAAATACATTAATAATAATGAGCTGTTATGCTTAGAAGCAGCTCAACAGTAAATAATTTAAATGGTAAATTAGCGCCCTCTGTTGTTCGTAGGTGGAAATACACAGTACAGTGAGTGAGTCACAAACTGGTGAGTTCACTTGTTAAATCTGCAAACTACTTTTTATCTACATTTATTACATGACTTTATGTAAAATGATGGATGATATCAGCTAGATGTACTGGCCTCATGGGGAGAGAGAGAGAGAGAGAGTAAAGGGATATAACGGATGCATGAAAGAATCCACAGCTACAGTTAAATGATACACTGATGGATTTTTATCTAAATATTTATATTGTATTTATAATTATATATTATATTTATATACTGTAGTATAACAATTTATTATGTAAATCATCAGGTGACAGACTCTGATTACTCTGATCGCTTTTTACTGAACCAGTTCCGGCTGGAGTTTATAAACCAGCTCTACATTTTGGGGTGAATTCTGTGACCCTGCAGTGAGAGCGCTGTGTTCTGTGTGTATTCCTGTGTTCCTCTCACTACGAGCACTGCGTCACGACCACACCTTCTGCCACAGGGGGCCGAGAAGCGGCTACATGATGATCCGGATCTTCTTGTAACAGCGCAGTCAGTTTCTTCTACACCATGACCTTTACACTTGACCTTTATTCCGTTCAGGTTTGCGCGGTACGTCCGCTGGTCCACTGCCACCTCCCGGCGTCGCTGACAGGCTACACATTGCCTGAAGATCACATGGCAGAGTTTCAGGGAAGAAACAGATCCTCTCTCTCTCCCTCCGTCCTGGTGGTTCCTTTCCTGTCCCTACCTCAGCTGCACTCAAGAGGGAGCCTCCTCTTCCTCCTCCTCCTCTTCCTCCTCCCCTACAGCCAGCCCCCTTAGACTCACAGCTCTGCTCTGTTGTTCCAGTGTCTGTGTCCCCTCCCCTGTGTTTGTCTCTACTTCTTCGCGGGTGGGTGGGTCTTTTCCCGGAGGTGTGGGGGGGGGGGGGATACATCGTTACACAACATCTGATCTTCTGAGTAAGAATCCTGGAAAACATTCTGGTGGATCAGGGCACACCTTTCTGAAATATTAGGAATGAACCGGATTTGTACCAACATACACCAGACACAACCAGATGTGTTGCTGCAAGGCCCTGTGGGGTTTCCCCTCCATTCGCTGTACTGTATGTGCCTGAGCCCCAGATGTTATTTAAGAAAACTGTGAGTGAGAACGAAAGTCTTCACACCCCTTCGGACTGCAGGCGAAGCGGCAGTTTATAGACTGCACACTGAAAATGACGAAACCCAGACCGTAAAGAGCGGCTCTTGTATACAGGGGACTCACCATGCGAGACAAAGTGCTCGTGCTGCTACACACCTCGAGTTCCACGTCGCTAGACAAACCGCAGCAACCTTTAGAGGTCACATGGTAGACGAGTCTGTCGACTATGAGTTTTGACCGCAATGTGGGGACGATTCACAACACATTTACACCCTCAACCTCCTCAGACTGTGGAGAAAGACTGTGGCGCTTCCCAAGAGGGAGGACCTGGGACTGAACTTTCGAAAAGTGAGCAAGGTGTCAAAGTCTCACGCACACTCAATGTCCTGAACTGACAGATGCTCGATCGGTTAGTTGTGACTCGCTTTCGTTTGATCCTGGATCTCACAAAGGGATACAAATGTCTTTGTCCAACTCGACTGACTTACTCCAGACCAGCACTTTATGGTTCGTGTTGTCGTACATCAGCTCCGTGGAAGAGCTCGTACAGACTAGTGATGGGAAGTTCGGATCATTTCACCGACTTTGAACTTTGAGTCTTGTTCCGCAAAATAAATGAATCATTTTAACAAAACGTAATTAAAATGTTACTCGTTACTTCACTAACATCTACTGCTTATGCAAATGTTGACCACAGAACAAACGAGACAAAAATATCATATTATAAGAAAAAGTAAAGAGTAATTCATTATTCACCTGAGTCTGAGTCTACGATTATCACACTGCACCTGTTCTCTGAGCGCTGCTGGGTTTGAGTGGCTCGTTCATCACAGCCTCACACTTAACCAGTGCAGTTCATCTCTCAGACTGTACTGGGTAAACTCATGGTACTGTCACGTGATGAACGAACGACTCAGCTGAAGGTGATCCACAGACCAGGAGGTGCAGATGGAGGTGTTACTGCTTACTGAACCTGTTTTAACTGACTGTTACAAAGCCCTGACCCTGGAGACTCCTTCCACATGTCACATAAAACACACGTCTCGTTACAGAAAGCTTTGACTTTGAAATCAGAAAGCTAGCGTCACGATAAATGAGTGAAGGACGCCGGGTTGGAGTTGATACTTTTAATGAGAATGAAGAAAACAGGAGCAGAAGAAAAGCTCTGAGAGAAAACGCTATGCCGCAACACGTCCTCCATCACCCCCATACAGTATATATTACACACATCTGATCTGCTTATGTACACGCTACAGCCATACACACACTGCTGATAACAGAGACCTCACACACACAGATCCTCCTGAAATCCCAGAGAGCCAAACGCACGAGCAGCTGAGTAGGAAGTGGAGGAACTGACGCAAACAAACACACACACACACAACCTGACACACCGAGGACTGAGATGAGACGTCATGCACGCAGAAAGAGTGTGTGAGAACATAAGCACCGCAGAATGAAGCTAAATAAAACATGAATTAGTGATGAGAGGAGGAAGAGACGTGCTGTTCAGAGAGACGGAGCGGGACGTCGGGTCTCAAGTTCTCCGCTTCTGGAATCTTCTGTTCTGTCCTCTGACCGTGATGTTCAGGAGCATCAGGATCGCAAACGCACATGTGAAATTTACAGCTTACCCATAATGCACAGGGAGAAGTGTGTGTGCACTGTGCTCCTGGAAGCCTTTAACAACTCTGAGGAGTGTAAAGGTCTTGGAGGGAAAGTTTTGGCACCCTCCACCTCAGCAGACAGGGTGAATGCAATACTACAGCAAACATGATTTGATCAAGAGAAAGATCCAGTCTCTTACACACACATACACACACACACTCTCTCTCTCTCTCTCTCAGGAAAGCGCTCCACTTGTTTAGCTATGACAGTAGTTCTGCTCTCTCAAATGAACCTGTAAAACATTCATATACAGAAACTTATAAACACACACATACATCCAAAAAAAATCCACATTATAGTCAGGATTCATAACTCCAGTGTGGGAGGGAGTGACCACAAACACACACAAACACACACTATATGAACACAGGCAGTAGTGCTGAGCAATGAGGGACCACAGGACAGACAGACAGACAGACAGACACACACACACACACTTAAACATAAACACACTCCTCCAGTTGGGTGCTTAAAGAAACATTTCAGCATAAAATGACACGTACACATCCTCCCCTGGTCAGCCAGTAAAGGAAGCCCAAAGTCTCCACTGTACAAATCACCTCACACACACACACTCCTAAAAATAACCTGTGTACGCATCATTCTGGACTGAACTGTGTCTTTAAGGCTGTGAGCGTACAGTAGGCTCAGAGACACAACACATCACAAGGACGGGTAAAGGAAAGAAGATTCTGAACGTTACAACAACAATATTACAATTTTTTTTACAAACAATAACAGGACAAACATCTCAAGTGTCTCTGGACTGAAGCCACGCCCCCCCGAGTCCCAACAGGCCTCGCCAGCGCTCTCAGATGCTTATGGAACCAAAAAAAACAAGTGCTCCAGGACTGGAAAACAGAAAAGAGTGTCTCAGAATGACATCATCATCATCATCATCATCATGGTCTCTGAAGCTCTCCACCACCGCCGCTACATTAAAGCTGTCCAGTTTATGCTTCTCCTCAGGGGAAAGACTGCAGGCTCACATGGTCCGAGTATATATATATCAGTCAAGAGCGAGGAGAGTGGAGACGTAAGGCCTGGTGCAGGCTGTGGAAGGAGGGCCGGTCTCTGATGTCACGCCTCCAGCAACGCATCATCAGTTCATACAGAGGGGCGGGGCACAGCGGGGGAGGGGACAGGTAGATCTGAGAGAGATAGAGGGAGAGAGAATATTGTTTTTGTGTCCTGCCTGAAATAGAGATTAGTGTATGTGTGTGTGTGTGTGTGTGTGTGTGTGTACCTGTCTCCCCTGGTTCCTGAAGAACTCTCCGCTGTTCTCGATGACCTGCTCGTCCGTCAGTAGACTGTAGGGCTGCTCCGTACACAGAGTGAAGATTTCCCACAGAGTCACACCGAACGCCCAGACGTCGCTCCCCGTGGTGAACTTACCCTGCACACACACATACACACACACACACACATATATTTGTGTGTTTTTATTTCTATAGATTTCTACATCACTGCAGCTACACAATGCTACGCCATCGCCCCCCCCCCCCCCCCTTATAACTCACACTCTGTGACTGACCAGGAAACTTATGTACTCTGTTTCATTTTCATGAAGAATAACTGTGTGTGTCCCTGTTATCATGAGTACATCTGGTTGCCTGAAAGAGCTACACACACACACACACACACACAGACAGACAGACAGACAGACAGACAGACAGACGCACCAGTAGGATGCTCTCCCAGGCCATCCAGCGTATAGGCAGCACGGCCCGGCCCTGGATTCTGTAGTAGTCGCTGCTGTACAGGTTCCTGCTCATGCCGAAGTCGGAGATCTTGATGGTGAGCTGGCGGTCCAGGAGGCAGTTGCGTGTCGCCAGGTCGCGGTGCACGAAGTTCAGGGACGCCAGGTACTTCATCCCGGACGCGATCTGAACGGCCATGTGCAACAGGTCTGTCATACTGTGGCAGGACACACAGACACACACACACACACAGAGTGGGTGAGACTGATGAGAGATCGAGTGATAGAGAGAAGGACGGAGGTGGACGGATGGAGGAGATGTGTACCTGACAGACGGGATGTTGTTGGCATGGGTGAGCGTGCTCTCGATCTCTCTCTGAGAGAGGAACATGTTGAGGTCTCCGTTCTCCATGTACTCCGTCACCATGCACAGGGGGTCCGAGTGCACACACACACACAGCAGGCGGATGATGTTTGGGTGGTTCAGGCGTGACATGATCTTTATCTCCTTCAGGAAGTCGTTCCTAACAAAGGGGGGGAAAAAAACCAACATGGTCCTCAACAACCTTCTCTCAGGGATCGAGGGAGACATGCGTCTAGACGGTTTTCTGTTCCAGAACCTAAGTGGTGGAATGAACTTCCTCTGGATGTCTGTGCAGCTGAGTCACTAAAGACTGTTTCTTAGGAGCCAAAACACAGACGGTGAGTCAAAAAAACAAAGAAGAGTTAGAGCTGCCTAACTGCATTAGCTACACAAACTCCCCCAAGGCACCATGTGTGTCCTGCTACATCCGTGCAAGCGTTATTTTTCTACCTAAGTTATGATGAGGCCTGTAAGTGAGCTACAGACCTGGCGTTGGTGGTGGCATCGGCCCTCAGCTGTTTCACCGCCACCAGCACAGAGTTCTCGCCATCGGATAACGGAGGAGCGTCCTCTTCTAAAAACTCCACCAGACCCTCCGCTTCACACAGGTGCACCTGCAAACACGCACACATCAGAAACACCCACACACAAAGTTAACTCTGTATAGAGCAATGCGCCATGCCCACCTCTCCAAACTGCCCCTCCCCCAGTTTCTCCCGGAAGATGAGGCGCTCCCTTGGAAACTCGGGAGCGGTGATGTCTTTCCGTGTCAGAGAGTCTGCAGTGAGGGCGGGGATGGCGTAAGTGTTGCCGCCGGTAACGCCCTGCAGCTTTACAATCAGGGTCTCGGCGTAGTGAGGAACGCTGGACTGGAGGCTCTGGTGATGGGTACACTGGGTAATGTCCGGCTCGGCGTAACCACCGCCCAAATCTATACGGATAAACAGACGACGCAGTTCAGTCGTTAAGAATCACACCTCCCCCCAAAAAAAAAAACATGAAACATGTCATACAGGCTAATGTTTAAACTAAACTGGCATCCAGCTTACCCTGACGGGGGCCGTCACCAACGGTAACAAAGAGGTCAGGCTCAGACCAGAAAACAGGAAGACCAAGTGCGAGGGTTAAAGGGCAGAGGAAGAAGTAATAGCGCTGAAAAAGATGAATACAGGAAGAGAGAGATGGAAAGAATCAAGTGGAAATTTTTTCATGAAGAACTCCAGCCTCAGAGTGAGGGTTAAACCGGAAAGCAGCTATAAAAGAGTAGGAGAGGAAGTGTGACCATGCTGAGGAAAATCTGTGTGTGTCATGTGCACTAGTATTCACACCCCCTTTCCATAACTGCATCTGGACTCATTCCAACTGATTTCCAGAAATGTGTGTATGTATACCTGGGGCTTTGGCTCTAAGCTCAGTGCGCTCCGGAGTGTGTGTGCGTGTGTCGAGCAGAAACACTCTCTCGTATGGAGAGTCCAGAGAGTCCAGAGGGGGCGAGTGAGACTGAGAGTCACTGCTGCAGGGCAGACGCACCATCACCTCCTCATCCAGGATACGCCTCGGACCCTAGAGAGAGTGGGGGGGGCGGCAAGAGAGGGTCAGAGAAAACCATAGAAGAAGAAGAAAAAGAGTAAAAAAGAATGACGATGCAATGATTTACTTCTTTCCTGCCTTGTAATTTATAGCAGCATTCACACACACACACACACACACACCTTCTCCAGGACTTTGCACACATACTGCCACCACAGGATGAGGAAGATGATGACCACCAGCAGAAGGATGATCGTGACCAGACAGCCAATCAGAACGGATGTGCTGCTCTCTTCAGGTGGGCGGGGCTTAGATGTTACCATGTCAGCGCCTATAAAACAGAGTTAGTTTCAGGTAGAAAGTGCGCGTGTGTGTGAGAGAGAGACAGCTTAACTTAGCTCACCTGTAGCTGTACCTGTAGGCGCGGTCGGCGCTCGGGTCTGCGCTTCAAACGGCAGTGATGTCATCAGCGGGGGCCCCAGCGTGGGCAGCGGGCTGGTCGCTGTGAGACAGGAGTCACATGAAAAACAAACAAGTGAGAAGAGGATCACAGAAAGGTGCAGGTGAGAAACCTGTGTGTGTGTGTTTACCTGACTGGAAGGAGATCTCACTGAACATCATCCAGGTGTCTGCGAAGTAGAACCTGCAGCGGATGGCCGTAGCAACTCGGCGCTCCAGGGGCACAGTGACGTACCGAGCGCTTGGGTTCCGGTCGTCCAGAACCGTGTGAAACTCCACAGCCTCCTGCTCCCACAGCGAGATCAGCCGAGGCTTAAACGCACACGATACGGATGAGAAGACCTTAACGCCGCGCGAGAACATGTTGTTACTGTGAACCTTCAGGAACAAAAAAGAGAAAGACACATAACGCACTGCATAGTCTTTTAGGAACCTGAGCTTCTCTAGGACTGATGAACTCTTTATCTGCTCACCTTCATGGAGGTGAAGTTCCTCTGCCGGTCAAACTGGAACTCCATCTCAATGTAGCCTGGTCCCAGAGAGTCGTTCCTCCAGCCCACATAGTAGTAACCGGGCCAGGGCATGAACTGACGTGTCTGAGAGAAATCATCCAGACCGATCACACCGTCTGTCAGCTGGCCCAGACCTCCCAGCAACCTCCTACAGACGGGGGGGACAGACAGGGACAGAGAGGGGGAGAGAGAGAGAGAGCAGAAGAGAAAGTGAAGAAGAGTGAGAGTTAAATGGTTCAGAAAAAGACAGAGAGAGAAAAAGGGTTAGGGAGGGAGTTAAAATAATAAAGCAAACAGAGAAAGGAAGTGTGGAAGGAAAGCCATGTAAGAGGGAAGGAAAAGCAATGTAAGAGTGTTTGTGTGTGTGTGTGTGTGTGTGTGCGCGTGTGTGTGAGAGAGAGAGAGAGAGAGAGAGAGGAAACACTCAGCTGCAGTGATGAGGGATCAGTGTTTGGTTTAGCTCAGTAACATTGTTCTAGAAATAAAGTTGTGGTAAAAGACAGGAAGTGCCACACACATACACACACACACACACACACACACAAACAAACAGGGTGAGTTATACCAGTCTACATTATATACCTGCGCTCCTGAACTCCGTCGTATGAGGAGTCGTTCAGGGGGGTGATGGGATATCCAGGAGCCATCATGGTGTGGCCCTCAGGAGCGCTGTACGCTGTCAACCCGTCTGTCTCACACACACAGGGAGAGAGAGCAAAACCTGTCTTATACTCATCTGTTCAGGTGTGTGTGTGTGTGTGTGTGTGTGCGTGTGTGTGTGGGTATATATACCTTGCCAGGGGCAGCCGAACAGCTCGACGCGCATGCAGACGGTGTGCACGGCGTCCATGACGGGGATGAGGCGGAGGAAGCGTGTGATGATGGGCGGGTGGAGATCTTTCACCACCGAGTCGTACGTGTTCATATTCGCCGTGATGATCTGCACAGGGTACAGAACTCATTAGAATATTAGACCACGCCCACCGGAACAGGCAGGAGACGGTTCCCTACACACACTATCTGTTCTTTTTCTCTTACGCTCAAATCTTTGGTGTTTAAGACTGCGTGTGTGTGTGTGTGTGTGTGTTCATGATGATGATATTAACTCACATCTACCCGCTCACTCCCCTAACCCCCATCCCGATCTCTGTACCTCGTTGCCGAAACGGTTCCTCCAGGAGATCCAGCGATGGCCGTCTCGGCTGTAGGCGAGACGGTACTTGCGGGCGAACTCGTTGCCGGAGCTGCGGGCATAGCGCCCCTGTGTGGCCACCACTGTCAGGAAGGTGAGTTGACGCAGGTCCAGCTGCAGGTACTGAACATCGGTCGGCTGCAGCTGACCCGCAGGACACCATGCGCCGTCGCCTTCCTCCCTGTTCAGCCTGAGGGAAAGAGACAGAGAGAGAGGGTCAGAGTGAGAGAGAGACCGGTGAAATGTTTGGTCTTTTGACTAAAAATGTTCTAAATACACCAATAATGCAATACACTCATCCTTGTGAAAGATGAGGGAGAGAGAGGTGCAGGGGAAAAGAGGGTAAGGGAGTGAGAGAGAGACATACAGACTGACCGAGAGTGAGAAGTCAGACAAGAAGACAGACCTATGAACAACAAGACAGGTCATACAGGTGGGTAGTGTGACTGTGTGTCATGTGTGTGTGTCTGTGCAAGGTGAGTAGTTCCTGTACCTGGCATAACGCGGCCCGGTTGTTTCGTGCCATTGGCTGGAGGCTGTGATGTCATCATTCTTGATTCTGCCATCCTCCATTCCAAGAGGGTAGCGGCACAGTGCTGAGGTCACACAGAGTTCAAAAAGTCATACAGAGGTCAAAAGTGAGAAAGAAGTGTGTGTGTGTGTGTGTGTGTGTGTGTGTGTGTGTGTGTGTGTGTATTACCTGGGTCTATCTGAGCATTGGCTTTAGGATGTAGGACCAACAGCAGGAGCAGTAACATGGTGAGGCATCAGAGTCTCCCTCTGCAGAACACACACTACATCTCTACTGAGAGACAGAGAGTGAGAGAGAGGGGGGGTATTAATCTCCTACAGCTGTATCAGGTTCATGTTGTCGGGTTTTTGTTGGGAGAGACAGGGACAGGGTGTTGAGCAGAGTGAGAAATCTGCCTGTGACATTAGATGATGTCTGCTAAGGACACAGACACACAGACTTACACACACAGACATGTACAGAAACACAGTTTATCAGCAAACAGGAAGAGGGCAGGACAGTGAACTGAGGGACAAACACCCCATCACACCACACGACACACACTTATTGCTGTCCTTGTCTCTTTCTCTCTTTCACACACACACACAAAGCTCTTAGAACATCATGCACTAGAGTCCTGAGAAAGACACGAGAGAGAGAGAGAGAGAGAGAGAGAGAGAGAGAGAGAGAGGGGAGGAGGAGGAGGTTTATGTAATATCTGGCTGAGTTAAGGTGTGTGTGTGTGTGTGTGTGTGTGTGTGTGTGTGTGTTGAGATTCCAGCTCTGTTGCTCATCTCTATGAAAATCCCATGCGGCTTCCGGACTCTCATCCTCTCACACACTCCCGCGAACTGCTCACGCTAAAAGCAAGACATCTCTCACACACACACACACACACACACACACACACACACACACACACACACACACACACCACTAGTTCTGCTCTTCATTAGACTGTTTTGAAACATGTGTGAGAAGATGAAACGTATCCTGAGAACCTGAACTCATCTTAAACCTGAAGCAATCTGCTCGGTGGACATATCTACAGCGCTGATGATGTTCCTCTGTGTGTTCTACAAAGACGAGGAACTCAACACAGCTTCAGCTCCGTTCCTTTCCTGCAGGGTTCTCATGCATTCTTGTGTTATCCCAGGACGTCTGGAGAACATCTCGTCATGGACATCAGGACCTTGTGCTGTCTTCTCCTTAACGTCAGGAACATCTGGATGTTTCTCCACACCATAGACGTTCTTTAGCTCCACTGTCCCCAAACTCAGACTGACCTACACCGAGAACCACGCAAGAACCATGTGCAATCAATCATTACTCCACAGAACACTTCAGCCAAGTGTGGGCTTAATGCATATCTGCCATGATAGTCATCTCAAACGCACACACACATAAGTCTAGCACTTCCTCATAGCTGAGAGACCCAAATTCCAGCCAGCAGGGATGGAGTCTTAAAACATGCAAAAACTTGTCATCTACGCATGCACACACACACACACACACACACACACACACACACACACACACACACACACACACACACTCAAATCCCTCTGTGCAGAAATTTAACTTGTCCAAACATTCGCTGTGAGGGTCCAAAAGAGTTTCAGTACACACCAATCTGATTTCGCAACACACACACACACACACACACACACACACACACACACACACACACACACACACATTAAACAGCAGTAGAAGACCGAGAACAGCAGAGCAAGTGGGTAAGAGTGCGACAAAAAAGGGAGGAAGACAGAAAGAATTTTAAAAAGATGGGAGACAGATACAGAGAGAGAAAGCAAGAGACAGAGAGATCGAAAGACAGGACGATACAGAGAGAGACAGACAGATATCGTCTCCTACTATGACAACGCCCCAGTGCATCATGGGATTCTCCACATGAGGGATGCTGGCTGACCCTAGCAATGTGTCCTGTGTTTCTGGGAAGGTTGATGATCATGTGGGGTTTATTCCACCGCAGAGTGTCGGGTGAGGACACACAGGGTGTGGCTGAGAGCAGACTCAATTTCATGGGCTTGCTTCCCAAAGACCATTACGCAGAAGCTGAGCGAGCATCACAGTGTACAAACGCGCACACACAGACTCTCTCTCTCACACTCTTCCAGCTAAAATGACCTGTACCACACTTTCAGGAATGTAATGATAATGTTATAATAACAGACCCCCCCCCCTCAGCGTGGCGGAGAACTTCACACTCACCATCATCATGAAACTACATGATCCTTGAAATATTTCCCGTATTTATAACCACTTGCTTTGAGCAATCGCCTCCAGGAAGCATAAAAAGTACCGCTTCCCAGGAACACCAGTCGCACTACACACACGCACGGCTCCCAGCCCAGAGTTTTACCCAGCAGGCTCGCCAGGAACATTAGCATTGGGCCCTGGTCGTTTACAGTCTAGCTAGAAGTGCTGACGCATAGATACATATTAGCATGGGTGGGTCTAAACCAGAAATGCTTCCCATGACCTTTGACCTCTTTAGAGGCAGCCCGGGTCAGAGCGGAGCACAGTGTGTGTGTGTGTGTGTGTGTGAACATTCATAACTTACGTTCCTGTCAGGGCTGCTATCTACCTCGCTGCCATCAGCGTGTATGCCGTGATGTGGGACGAAATTGCTAGCGCAGTGGTAGAATCAAAAACTATGATTTTTACATATGCCAAATATATGTATATTGTTTTTAACGCTGTTAAAAGTTAATAGATTAATACTTCGTGTAGAATAATGACTCTAGTGTTTTGCTTAGTTAACTTTTATGGCTCATGCTAATAAAACATCAACACTATATGGACAAAAGTGTTTGGCCAAACCTGTTAATTATTGAATTCAGGTGTTTCAGTCAGGTCCCTCATCCCCACTGAAGGACAATCTTAATGCTTCAGCATACCAAGACATCTTGGTCTATAAAGACATGGTTTGATGAGTTCGGTTTGGAAGAACTCGACCAGCCAGAACACAGAGCCCTGACCTCAACCCCATCGAGCATCTTTGGGATGAACTGGGACGGAGATTGCGAGCCAGGCCTTCTCGTCCAACATCAATGCCTGACCTCATAAACGCTTTAAAGAATGAATGGACACAAGTTCACACAGAATCACTCCAAAAACTTGTGGACAGCCTTCCAAGAAGAGTGGAAGCTCTTATAGTTGCTGGGGTGCAGGGGCTGGGACCCATACTGTGCTCCCTATTGTACAAGTATATGCATTTGGATTCAATGTCAATGCAGGTTTGTCCGAATACTTTTGCCCATATAGTATAGATACTCACATGCTAATCAGTTAACTAGGAACTTTACCTGTGAAATGGGCGGAGCAAATTTGACGTCAAATTTATTTGAAGTGTGAAACCGAGCTTCTCAGACACAGGTGCACAGTTAAGATGAAAATGTTATCACATAAACCTAAATAAACATACATATTTGTTTTATTTGTATTGTTCGGGAATTTTCTGTGAGAGAAACCTGATTAGCATTTAAGCTAACTGAACCGTTAGTGATGAGGCCTCGCGCGCGCGCACACCCCGCTCAGGCACGCAGATGAGGCACGGAGCGCGCGCACGAGTGGCTCGCGACGGGCAGAATAAGTTCTCCGTCGCGCGAGCAAGTCTGAGTAAAATCCACTGAGGTGTTAGCATTGAGCTAAATGTATTGTCTGCACATCAGTAAACATGTAGAAACAAAAAGTCATTCGAATGTTCAATATTGACTCATTGTGTGAAATCCTTTGTGTTGACAATGAAATAAAAGTGATACGCTTGGTTTGCTCTCTGTGTGTGTGTGTGTGTAAACAGTCAGGCCTGCTAACGGTCTTATTGCGAAAGTGTTCCTTCAGCAAACATCCGCCACAACACAAGCCTTTAGCTTAGCTTAATTATTCTTTTGTTTCACTAAAAGCTAAACTCAGTCCTGACCGACAGTCCGCTTTTATCAGGTCAGAAATCGCTAATGAATAATAACTGTTTTCAGACAGAGAGGTTTAAGAGTGCTGAGGTGATCAGCCCTGAGGAACCCCGTCCTGTCCCCTGAAAGCCGACCAGAGTTCTCCTCACTCAGTGCTGTCTGAAACAAACCCGTTACCTGAGCTTCACGTCCCGACTTTTCCCCTCAGCCGCGTCTCTTCAGCCGAACAACCTCCGAGGAAACAGCACTAACTCATCGGCGTCGCGTCCAGGATCGGTGTATCGCACTTAAAACTCTTATTTTCTTTTCTTCTCGCCGTGTTACAATGCACACGGAGGGGGAAAAAAAGGAAAAGTCGAGTGTGATTTTTTTTTTCTTTCACATCACATCCCACTTCCGGTTGCTTGAGGCGGGGAGAGCGGGGATGAGTGAAGGAGCAGCGGAGGGAGGGGGAGACCGGGGGAGAGAGAGAGCGAGAGCGCGCGCGCGCGAGAGAGAGAGAGAGAGAGAGAGAGAGAGCGCGCGAGAGAGAGGGAACTCCGAATGCATGAGGAGGGGGTGGGGGAGAGACCGGGGGAGAGACCCGGGTGAGTCCAGTAACCCCCGGGCAAGACAAGGGAATCCGTGCAGGAGCTGGGGTAGATTGAAGAAAGGGAGATGGGGTGAGTGCAGTAACAGGGGCAAGACTGGGATTCATGCAGGAGCTGGGAGACTGGAGACTGGAGCAAGTGCAGAAGTCCTAAAGCCGGAGGTGAAAATCCGAAATGCTATTTCATAGCGTCGCCATGAAGGGTATTTTCACGTTAAACACGACTGATTTGTCCCACACTGTTGATTTTTATCCAATCCGCACAGAACATGGCACCAGGTTGCCCTTCCAGACGCACCCCTCCCATGTCTTCTAACTGGGATTGGGACTGGAGTGCAGGGGCTGGGTCGTATGGGGTGTGGCACCCAAACAGAACCGAGCGCAGAACGCTTGTGTTCACACTTGAAAACACTTTTATCCTTTAACTGTTATTAACCTATAATTACATAGCATAATCGATTTATTTTACTTCAGCATGGTTGTCTTTTGTAACACGCTGGCAGTGAAACATCTCAGGTTCTTATAACAAATAGTAAAAAAATTTTAAAGTTACATTAAAATTTCAGGCTCCAAAACTTGTCCTTGTAACAAGTTCAACTGTATCTGTGAATGTTGCTAGGGGACAGAGAGCGGCGCTTCATGACGTGACAGTAAGGGTGGAAACAGGGTTGTGACGCCAATAAAAAAGCCCCTCCGGTCTCATTAGGTCGGGGCTACGTGGTCTGCACAGTCTGTGAAGGCCATAAGTCTGCGCGGACCGTGTAGACCACTTCCTTCAAATGACGCGCTCCCAAAATGAGACACGGCTTCTGTCTGCTTAAGAACTAAGACCGAGGACGAGGACAGGAGGCCCAGCTGCATCCCAAACGGCCACCTGTCCCACTACACCTGAGCACAACCAGGGGCCAGCATGAGGAAACGAACATCTCACCCTCACTCTTTAAGATGGACTCGCTCAGGTTCTCCCTCTAAGAATCTTCTTGTTTAAATGCAGATTAAAATATTTCTTTAGTTATAACAATTTGTATAACATGACAAATCCCGCTAAAATAAATGTCTTAAAATAATCATCATCAAAAAGGATATAAATAAGAAAGGTTTTCACAAGTGTTTCTGAAAGGCGTACTTGGTCATGTGACCGGGGCTCATTATGATATCTGAGGAATAAATACCGCCGACACAGAGCTGAAAAGAAAGAGATGCGAGCAAACAGTAAAGTGGATGAATTACATTTGCATACACTTATCTTTGGCGGTACTTCCAAGCTACTTTGTCACATTTCTAAACAAAAATATTACTTAAATCCTTTTCAGAAATATAATGTGTTATTATTATAACATAACGCACGTGTGTGCATTATGTTATAATGTTAGCATTAACGTTTGATTGACTTTAGCCCTATTCAGACAGGATTCTTTTTACACATGAAGGTGACTAATGAAGCTCTGTCTAGACTATCTCTGGAATGTTATTTCATCAGAATCCATCATGTCAGGAATTATTTGCGGTAAGATTCTGTGTTAGCTAGATAGTCCCTTTTTATAACCCTAATAAAATGAGCCTATATTTAACAATAAGCATTTGTAAATTGATTCACAAGAGTTCATTTATTTATTAATCAGGTACAGGTTCATTATATATTTATTAGCCAAGAATATTTGGACTATAGGATGAAACCAGAGTACCCTGAGGAAACCCACCAATCATATGAAGAACAAACAGACTCCATGCACACAGACCTGAGTCAGCGCACAGACCCCTCGACCCTGGAGGTATGAGGTCACACCCCTAACCACTACGCCACCGTGTCACTTTAGGGACGTGCTGATACATGAAAATAATTTACTCCGCCGATTTGTTACAGTAAACAGACTCGACCAGCAGGGGTCAGCAAATCTTTAAAAATCAGGCAGTAGCTTCTAGACGCCGGCAGGGTTTTCATCGAGCTCCTCTTCACATTCCTTGCATGCTGTTCGGCTTGAAGAAAAACATTTGTGTGTCCAAAATGGCATTTCTTCAACTGCAGAAAGAGTCTGTTTGTGTATGTTCATAAAACAGCACCCTATCATCACATTGCCCTAAATCAGACACTAGGGGGGCAGAGACGTGCAGGGTTGTGCTTATCTGCTGATGATTCCTCATTGAGACCTTATTAAACTAATTATTAAAGAGAAGGGTGTTATCACAGTGCCATAGAGCGGTTTGGGACGTAGCGAAGGGAACGCCATGCTCCAGCTTCACACACCAGGTTGTTTCTCTGAAGTTTTAGGAAAGCAGAAGCAAGGCCTTGAACACAGCCTTGAGGCCTTTAGGAATTTCTGGCATGGCATAAGGCTGATGATGCAAGTCTCGACACATGTTTTTACACACACGTTTCACAACACAATGAAAGCTGATAAGAGTCAAAATATTCCGGGTTAGGGGAAAATACCAGAAGGAAGCATCTTCTGTATCACATTGTGTCTTCCTATGAAGAGGTGGGTTTCATGAAAGGTGACTTTTAAATTGGAACCCGGACATTCATCACTTGGCACTTGAAAGAGCTTGTGTTCAGAGTTCTGTTCCAGTAAAGCTTAAGCAGACTGATAAGAAGAAACAGGAAGCTGACGGGTTACAATAGTCTTCGCTGGAAATGACTTTCTACACCAAAGGGTTCTGGATTATTCATAGCTAAACAGAAGGATATTCTCCTTAAACATACATACATTTGTCCTTTTATCCATCCATTCAACTTTGTCCATCTGTCTATCTAACCATCCATCCGTCTGTCTAACCATCCATCCATCCATCCATCCATCCACATATTCTTTTATTCTAACACATTCACCTAATCCATCCATCCAGCAATCAATCTTTAAATCCACCCATCTTTTCATAGAGCCCATTCTTCTCATCCATCCATTTCATCCATCCATTAACTTGTTTGTTCATTCTTTCATTGATTCGTCCGTCTACCTGTTCATCTATCAACACATCCATGTTTTTATTAATTTAACCTTCCACTCATAAATTCATCCTTCCTTCCATCCATTATTTTATGGATACATACCTGTATACATTCCAATCATCCATCAATCACAGCTTTTATTCCTTTATATAATCATATATCAATCCAATAATTGCTCCATCCATACATCCATCAGTCCATCATATACTGTATATATACATATATATAATAGAATTCTTTAATCCATTTAATCCATCTATCCATTCTCTTTGCTGAGAATTGTGTGTGTGTGTGCATGTGTGTGTGTGCATGTGTGTGTGTGTGTGTGTGTGTGTGTGTGTGCGTGTGTGTGTGTGTGTGTGTGCGTGTGTGTGTGTGTGTGTGTGTGCGTGCGTGCGTGCGTGCGTGCGTGCGTGCGTGCGTGCGTGCGTGCGTGCGTGCGTGTGTGTGTGTGTGAGAAAGAGAGCGAGAGAGAGAGAGAGAATTTGTGACATTTCCAGGTATTTATGATATATAGTGACTGTCATATTTCCTTGTCTTGCGCACACACACACACACACACACACACACACACACACACACACACACACACACTGACTAAGTGAAGGTCAACAGTGTAAGTGAATCAGCACTGTGTGTGTTTTGAGTGTGTGTTTTGTGTCCAGCTCTGAATCAGCATGAGTGAGGTCATTGTGTGAGAGTTTGATTATTTTTATTCTTTACACTCAGAGAGCGACGTCATCAAACAAACTTCAGGATCGCGAGTTGTCACTTTATACACGTGAGTCAACGCGGAATAACGCTCAGTGTGTACGCGTGGAAAACAAACATCAACGTGGTGTTTAAAATAATGTAAGAGCGGTCACAGAGTCTCAGTGTTTAGATTGTTAATTATATAAGAGTTACACCATCCGCACAGTAGCTGAGTTTATCGCCCCCTACTGGTCAATAACGACATCTAAAACTCAGCTACAGAGAGTAATTCAGGAAATTTGTGTTTTATGCAGGATGTAAATTCATTCAGTGACAGATTAGAGCCATTAACAGGTCATATGCTCAGCACCCCACGCCCTAAACAAGGGTTCTACAGAGAACCCGTCCCTGTAACAAGCATTCGTACGTCTCATAACAACAAAAGACGTACAAATGTGCAAATGTAGGGACTCAATTTGTGCTTTGACTTAACACTGTACACCGGTAGGAAATTCAAAACCTAGAACCTTCAGCTCGTCTCTTACTTTAACCACAGCTTCATTACCATCATCTAAACTCTTTCTTTATTTAAAGTAAGTTCAGTGTAGAACCTGTAATGGTTCTCCAGCTTGTCCTTTATGGGTTTTATGTAGAACCCATAGATCCACACCGGTTCTACATAAAATGGGACATGGAGCTCCTTATTAGCAGCAAAGGACTTGACCCCGTCTCTCCCCATTTCATTACCGGAAGTTTATGCATTCTGCAGTTTGTCATTTTAAAGGTCATTTGATGTTTGGATAAACGATCTGAGAGAGAAGACAAGAAACACACAAACACACACACTTCCTGTGTGGCTCTCGGGGAAGAACGCAGCGCTGATGAAAGTGGAAAATGATTTGTCTTTTTTTAAAAAGCAGAAGGATGTGATTTATTTGTGGAAAAATACAGAACTGCACCAGTGGCCCAGGCAGGAAGTTGATGATGACATGAAGGAAGTTGATTCCAAAATTGGGCAAAATTAGTAACTAATAATCATGCTTTTACATCATGCGGCTTCATGCATCATTTTTCTGATACAGTAATAATGTGATAACGAAGTGCTTACGCATGTGATACTAGCGAGTATTGATGCCATCGAGTGATGTATCAGATGGCTGCGGCGTTAGCGGGGAGTCCAGCAGCTGATATGAGGTCATTAGTGTTCTAGTGTAATTTAAAATATAAATGAAAGTTAAATTGTTTACTAGCTCCGCCTCACCTGCCCTGTGGCTGAAACGACCCCGAGATCTGGTCACGTCTAACGTGTGTCACAGAGCTAATACACTTCTAACATAAGGCTGAATCCCAAATCCCTCTCTTACCCCTGATCAAGGGCACGACTGCGTGTGTGGAACAGGGGATTGTTTATATTTACACAGTGTTATACAGAATATAATGCAGAGTGTAATGTCTAATATAATAACATATAATAACATAACAATGAGACACATAACTGGAGGAAAGACTTAAAATAGTAAAAGTGAAAGTCTCCTTCATAGAGCTGATCCAGTTAGCCTTTCGTTCTGCCTTTCTTTCTTTCTTACTTTGTCTGGCTTTTTTTCTCTTTTTTTCTTTGCTTGTTTTCTTTCTTTTTCTTCTCTCTCCATAGAAACTCCCCCCCTCTTTCCTACATTCTCTTCTCCCGTTTCTCTTTCACTTTATTTGCATGTATTCGTTCTTTCCATTCTTTCTTCGCCACGTAAATGGATTTCTTTGCTTACAATCAGGTCCATAAATATCGGGACACCGACGGCAGCTGCAGTAAAGGCCTGGCGAAGCATCTCGAGGGAGAAAAATCAGCCTCTGGTCATGTCCATGAGTTCCAGGCTTCAGGCAGTCACTGACTGCAAAGCATTTTCATCCAAGTTTTAAAGGCAGTCCTTATGTTTGTAATTATGTTGCTTTGTTCCATTACTTTTGAGCCCTACAAAATATGGTTTTATGAAAATGGCTACAATTCCTGAATGGTTATTACCTCATGTTTGTCAAACCCCTTGAATTAAAGCTGAACGTTTTGCCTTTTGACTCACATCTGGAGTGTTTCATTGCAGTGACTCAGTGTAGTGGTGTAACAAGGACGAATGTAAAAAAAAAAAAATAATAATAATAATAAAATTCTTTGTTTCAAAATTTATGGATCTGGCTGTATATTATAATGAAAGTGTTAGTAAAAAGTTCTCACGCCTGTAATTTTCCATACCCATTAGCTTACAATGTGTGTGGGTATGTGTATGTGTGTGTGTGTGTGTGTGTGTGTGTGTGTGTGTGTGTGTGTGTGTGTGAAAGTGAAGGAAGTGATTTTGCCATCTGCACTTTTCCTAACGATAAGATTGCATTCTAGCCGAAACTCAGGGTGTGTGTGTGTGTGTGTGTGTGTGTGTGTGTGTGTGTGTGTGTGTGTGTGTAAATGTGATAAAAGACATGATGATGTCACAGGATGAAAGGGAAGGAGCTCCTGGTCGCCAGGTGAACGTTCAGGACAGAGGCGAGAGTTCCTGAAGGACTCTTTTTTAAAAACCGTTTGTAAAGGGGCGTGTCAGTCATCGTCCTTGTTACTATAGAAACCAAAACAATAGCGGCACACACACACCCACATACACGCAGTCACAAACTAAACCCCAGAATGTCTTACGCAGTAGGTCAACAGTACATTAACACCACCCCAGGGCCACACCACAGGCGCCCAGGTACCAGGTGTATGTGTATGTGTGTGTATGTGGTCAGAGCTCTCCCACAATGCAACACTGCAGATTCCTTTTAGTTTTAAGACATTTATTTCTGATAATGTAACCTCCTTTACATTTTCACCTGATAACCGGATCGATTCGGTTCCAGCCGGAATCACAGGGTATGTGCTGTAAAGTCTCCCAGCATGCCTCAGTGCTGCTATATAAGCACGTGCAGCACCTTTCACACCGTACGCTGTCTCTCATCTCGTGGAGACGTCCGTCATCGCGCTCTGGGAGTGTAACACACATGACTTTTTTTACGTATGTATAACTGTACATGGTGGAAGAAGCAGGCGTGGCGGAGGAACTCCTGGATCAGGACGAGTGCAGCTCGGATCTTTCTAATAACACTTTACATGAAGAGATTTACGGAGTTTAAACTCTGTGCCCCTTTAAGGCACAAACGTCTGTCACAGCAGAGAAATCTGACTAGAAACCTCTGCAGAAACTCAACTGTGTGTGTGTGTGTGTGTGTGTGTGTGTGTGTGTGTAGAGGATTTCATGCCACTACCTGCCTGACACACCTCATCTTGAAGTACATTCCTGTGTTTTTCCTTCTATTTCTCCCTCCTGTTACGTGACACCAGGCAGATCCGGAGAGCACTGGTGCAGGATTACTCACATTCTGGGAATGTCTGTGTGTGTGTGTGTGTGTGTGTGTGTGTGTGTGTGTGTGTGTGTGTGTGTGTGTGTGTCTCAGAGGGAGAAGATGAGGTCGCTTGAATTAAAAATCAGGAGGAGTCAGTTTGTAAACTTCATTCCCTGAATGTATGTGTGTGTGCATGTGTGTGTGTGTGTGTGTGTGTGTGTGTGTGTGTGTGTGTGTGTAATAGGAAGTGTATCTGGGATATTCCAGCCTGAGTGTTGATTAGCCACTCTTTCTGACCGGACACACACTCTTACACAACACAAACTGTGTAACATCCTGGAGGAAGTGGGTTGGTAAAGTCCAGAATGCTGCGTGATAAACTGCGGCAGGAAGCCAGGGGTGTTGGGGGGGGGGGGGGGGGGGGGGG